>JWZX01003095.1:0-30420 GCA_001275005.1 Chrysochromulina tobinii | reverse complement strand
ACCGGTACAGTACAGTACCGGTAGAAATTTTCGGACCGAGGATACATATAGCGCCTGCCTAATATGGTATTCGGTGGTCGCCGGCCCCGCACAGCCCCGCGCCGCCGCGCCGAGTCGGTGGAACTGGTAACACCACGGGCGAAACCACCCCGGGTCGGTTCCCGCGCCGGGGGGAATTTTACCATTTTAGGCAGGCGCTCTTGGGTGTACGTCGAGTCCATGTACCGGATAAAAATAGACGATTTGCGGCCCGTAGTCGAGTCGTGGAGTACACAACAGTACAGGATACAGGTCGGCGCCGGCGACAACGATCAACGTACCCCCAGCGCTGGCCGGCTGCGGGCTGGCTGGCTCTGTGATTTCAATTATTTGCTTTACTAAGCGCCGGCGCTTCATTGGGGCGCGAAGCTCGCCTACGCCTGGATGAACTTCCTCAACGAGTGCTCCTGGGACACCAGATCACCAAGCACGTGAAGCCACTGATCGGTCGATCGGAAGGTGGTGCGCTCATCGACGTCGAGCTTCACGAGCACCTCGTGCATCTGGGAGGCGAGCTCAACCGCGCGGGCAAAGTTGGCGCTCCTCGACACCTCCTTGCCCGTCATCGCCACGCCTTTCGGCGACGGCGTGGCTAGTGATGCCTCGTATGACGCGCTGTCCTCCTGTGACGCCTCCCAGGCCGCCACCGCCGCGGCCGCCGCCGCCGCCGCACTCGCTTTGCTGTGCAGCATCCGGCTGTACAGCGAATCATCCTCACTCAAAGGGTACCCTGCGGCCACCCTCTCCTCTTGGATCTTGCGTACCGCATCACGGACGCTTTGGCCACTCATACCGGGTTTGATACCCGGTTTGGCGCCCGATTCCTGGGCAACGGCTCCTGCAAGCACTCTGGCCTCTCGGAGCGTGAAAGCTGTGCTGAACATTGCCGAGTTCCTCACGAAGAGTGTGAAGGCTGCTGCTTCCTCTGAAGTCGATTCTGCGGACATGCTTACGGGCTTGCTGGCGTCGCACCCACGGCTCCCCTCACGGCAGCTCTCGTGAGCATCTTTGGCAGGTATCGCCGCACTATGATCGATGTGAATGTGCAGCGGCGGCGGCGGCGGCGGTGGCGACGGCGGCAGCAGCGGTTCGGGTGCATCACGATTCGCTGCGACGCTGGCATCGACCATCTTCTGCTTCTCGCCCAGCATCAAGGGGTCTGCTTCTCCCCAAACTCTGGTTCCGTCAAAATCTGCTTCTCCCCAAACTCCCCAAACTCGACCATCTTCGGATTCTCCGATAGTGAGCGTCACAGTCTGCCGCGACTCGGGCGCGTCTCCATTCGCTGCGCCGCCGGCCTTGAGCTTCTTCGGCTTCTCCGACTGCCTCGCCTCTGCCTGCAAGCCCGCCGGATACTGGTGGCTGTGCGGTTTTCCTCCAGCTTTCTTGTAGGCCTTGGCCACGGCGTCGGCAGCCGCATCCAGTGTGTTGAACGTGCCCAGATGCCTCTGGACTGGCGGCTCATCCTTGCGAGGCTCAGCCTCAGCCACGTCATGAACCTCGTCCTCAGCCTCGTCGAGTGGTGGCGGCGGCGGCCGGGCCGCGATGTTAGGCGTCGCAATCCGCGGAGGCCGCGGTGGCGGAGGCATCGACAGGATATTTCTCGCCGCCGGAATGGTCGCCGTGGTAGCAGCCTCTGGCGGCGTCGGAGCCATGGCACCGCCGGCGTCCGAGCTGCTGCTGCTGCTGCTACCACCGCCGCTCCTGCCGTTGCTGCTGCTGCCGCCGCCGCCGGCGGTGGCTGATGGCTGACGATCGCCACGAGCGACGGCGCCGCTAGCACCCACGCCCGTGCTGCCGTCGCCATCCCCGTCGCCATGGCCCTCGCCATGGGAAGCGCCGCCGAGGGGTTCGCCGCCAAGGGCCGTGCTTCCGAGACTCTCCCCGAGCGTGTCAGGTAGAACAAGGCGGAAGCCTCTCCCAAATGGCGTCTCGAGTGCCGAGAGGCCCGCGAACGCGCGACTACCTGCCACAAGGCCCGCCTGGCCTGCTTCGTTAATGCCGATCTTGACGAGACCTGGCCGCTGCTGCGTCGTGGCGCTCGGAGTCGTGAGAGCTGCCGCAGCGGGCCCCGTGGCGGGCAGCGGCGGTGCTGGTGCTGGCGGCGGGCGGGCGGGCGGCTTGGGCGGCGGCAGCGCGCGCGGCGGCGGCGGCGGCGCGAGCGGCGGTGGCGGCTGCGTGGTGGTGAAGGGGAGCAGGAAGGAAGGAAACCACTTCGAGGCGGAGCTCCGCGGTTTCGCGCTTGGCGTGTCCGCTTGCGGCGGCGGCGCATTCGGCCGTGCCGCCGCCGCCCCTTTTCCTTCGGTCTTCGAATTCATCTGCTGCCCCGGCAGTGGGGGCGGCGCGCGCCAACGTCCGACTTTGATCAGCTCCTTCTCGACCGACTGCGCGAGCTTCGCGGCCAAGTAGGGTGGCACCGAAAAGTTGCCGTATGGGTGTGCACGCCTGTGAGCGAGCAGTGTGAGGGGCAGATCGAGCGCCGCTGCCAAGTACGTGAAGTACCCATCACTCGGCGCGATCTCATCGCGCTGGACCTCCCTCGTAGTCTTGGAGCTGCTCAGCGGCGGCGGCGGCGGCGGCGGCGGCACCCCCTGCGCGTCGTACTCGCGAGAGAGGGCGTCGAAGCTGGGCAGCATGAAAATGGGAGTGCCCGCCTCGCAGTACATGATGTTGACCAGCCAGTTGCCGCGGGAGCCGATGACCGCCGTCGCGGCGCCGAAGGCGGCGGCCACCTCGAGAAGCGGCATGCCTAGATGAAGTTGACCTGCCATGAAGTAGGGGGGCACTTGCCAAATTAGGGAAGAGCTCACTGGAGCTCGTCGAGACGCACCAGATGAGTCGTATCTCGTGCTCCGAGCTCACAGGCAATCAGGCAATCACTGGAGCTCGTCGAGGCGCACCAGGTGAGTCGTATCTCGTACCACAGGCAATCAGGCAATCAGGCAATCAGGCAATCAGTGGAGCTCGTCGAGGCGGACCATGCATCTGGTACTCGACGAACTTTTCCTTGTTCAGCTGGAGCGCATCGCCGAAGCGAGCACGAAGCGCGTCGATGAGCTTCTTCTCACCCTTGATGACTCCATACTTCTCTTCGGCGTGGCTCTGTAGGAAGAGGATGTGTGGCGCCGAGTCCTCCGACGAAGCGCCGAGGACGCAGCCAGCGGCGAAGCGCACGGAGGCCCGATGGAGCAGCAGGCCCGAGCGGCGCATGTAGTGCAGCCGAAAGGGCGAGCCGACGGGGATGCGCCACGACTGTCGCGTGCGGAGCAGTGCGAGCTTCAGGTTGGTCGTGCTCTTGGCGCTCGCCTTTGCGCTCGGCTCGGCGGCGCTACCGCCCGAGTGGAGCCGCGGAGGCTCGATATCGAGCAGCAGCAGCCGCTTGAAGTGGTAGCGCACACCGGGCGCCCAGACGTGCACAAAAATGTTCTGAGGTCGATGAGCGGGATCGCTCAGATGGCATTCAGGATAGCCATCAGGATGGCAATCAGGATAGCAATCAGGATGGCAATCACACCTGATCCTGGAGCACAGCCGGAAGCTCCTTCGAACCTTCGTCGGAGTGCGTGAAGAAGGCTCCCGCCGACCGGAGCGGTTCCTTAAGCAGAGCGAGTTGCTGAGCGAGGAACTGGGGCAGGAACATCTTCGCCTCATCGTAGTCGACAGGGTTAGCGAGCTGGAGCCGTGGACCAATGACCACGTGGAGCAGCACGAGGAGTTTCGTCAGGAGCGATCCCTGTGCATTGTATGCGTCGCCCTGCGACGCGCCACGCACGTCGAAGACGGCAAACGTCGGGTTCGAGATGAACTGTGTCTTGACTTGGAAAGGTGTCGTCTTGTCATAGGACGAGTTTTGCTCACGGTCCGAGACCCCAAAGTCGGCCGAGTGCAGCCCGCTCGCCGAGTGCTCGCCGACATAGTAGACGCACTCCGGCGCGCCGTGGAAGAGCGAGGTGAGCTTCTGTCCCTCGACGAGTACGTTGCGGAGCTCAACGAGCTTGTACGCTGAGGGCTCATTCGCCGTAGCCTTCGCCGCCGCCGCGTCGCGTTTGAGCCCGCAGCATCCCTCGCGGAGCGCTTTGTCAGCATGGGGCCTGTCAGGGCGCGACGTGTCGGGCGCATCGCTGTACGTCTCGAGGGCATGTGCGTCGGTGAACGGCGCGGTGGCGAGCGCCGTGTGCTGCTGCAGCGCGCGCGCTCGCACACGGTTCCCGACAGCGTGGGCATCGCGATAGGACTCTTCCTTCTCCGCGTCGCTCGCCAACCGTGCGATGAGCTTCGGATGGACATGGGTCTGCTCGAGCACGACGTGGAGCGCCTCGACGATCAGATCGGTCGCGAGCGGGTGCACCGTGACCACGCCCGTATTCGACCACCCTTCTGTAACCGCCCAACGGCCGCCGCGACAGCCGCTTGCGTCGTGAGGCAGCCCGAGATCAATCGACTTGATGAAGTGCGTCGAGGCGGTCGACCAGCGACGCCGCCACATGTTGAGCGTGCCCAGGAGCCAGTGGCACTCCTGCGCGCCCGGATCGGCGTCGCCGCGGTATGCGAGGCCCTCCTGAAGTGTGGACATCGCCTCGTCCACGCGGAACTCCATCATGAGCGCGCGGCCGAGCTGCGCCCAAATCGGAAGCATCTTGGTGAGCTGGACGGCCGATCGGAACGCCTCGATCGCCGCCTTCGGCTTGCCCTGTGCTTTGAACAGCGTCGCCATGTTGATGTAGGCGTGGTCCGTCGGTGGCGCAGCCGGCACCGCTCGGAGGGCCATCTGGTAGTATTCCTCCGCCTCGGTCCAGTGGTTGAGTTGGAACAGGCTCCAGCCAATGTTGTTGTTGATGACGTAGCTCTGGAAGGCCGGCGGGGTTGGTGAGAGCGACAGGGCCTTCCGATACAGATCGAGCGCCGCCTGCCACTTGTACTCAGCCTGCATGAAGTCGGCAGCCAAAAGCGCGTCGGCAGCCTCGGCGGTCCACGGCGTCTCGCCGGGAAGAGTATCGATTGCGTTCGGGAAAATTTGCGGGAACGCCGCCATCTTGACAAGCGGAACCGACAGGAGCCATCGAGCTAATCTCGCAGCCATGAATTGCGCGTCACGTGCAGCCTCGCTCGCAATTTCGGGTCGTGAGTGTGTCGGCCGAGAGAGGGTTGCGTTCACAGTTCTGACAGTTTCAGTCAAAACCCTATGCCTTCCAAAAGAAATGGCATCCGCCGCTATCTCTGACCCCCGATGTGGGATCAAATCTTCCCGAGCGCCTTCAGCATCGCCGTGTGCATCGGCGTCGGGTCGTCCTTCCCGAGGGCGAGCGCCTTCTTCGTGAGCTCGTAGAACCAGCCGTTGCGCCACTCGAACTCCTTCACCGCGGTCGGGAAGTGCGCGACCGACCGACCGTACGCAAGCAGCCGATCGAGAGCTCCGGGCGCAAGCGAGATGCCGAGCGCCGCCTCGCCGGAAGTACACAGCTCGGCGACGAGCGGCTCGAGCTGTTGTATGTGCTTCTGGCCCACGTCGCCCACGGTGACACCGCCGTTGAGCGCGCCGACGAGCATGAACGAGCAGATCCACACGTGCTTCTCGAGCATCGCAGCCTTGTACGCATCGCCTTCGAGTGACCGGCATTTGAGGTCGCCCTTGGCTAGGCGCGCTGCGAAGGCCGAAGCCCACTTGCCCGTCGCGGCAGTGAGGCCGTCGGGGTTGAACTCTGTGACGCCGTCGATGGGCTTCTCGCCCAACTTGCTCACCGCGAGGTAGAGGAGCACCTGCGTGTTGTCCGAGAGCCCATTCTTGTCGAGGAAGGCGCCCAGCATGCCGTTCTGCATGAATACTAGGTCAGAGCGCCGTTCATGCGGCGTCGCGTCGACGATGCCTTGCAGCGCATCGTTGCGCGTGCACACGAAGATGGGTCCCGAAGAAGGTACGGCCGGAAATGGCTCGCTGCGCCGGAGCACGACGTCTCCTATGGTTCCGAGGTCGGCGAGCAGCGAGCCGATGCGGCCGCCGCCGACGATCACCGATGGCACGTCAGCGGAGCATGCAGGCGTGTGAACTCGGGAATTCGCAACCGTCGCTCGTACGTGAGGCGCGTGCAGGACGTAGGCGATAGAGCTCAACGCGACCCAGAAGCCCGGCATCTCACGAAATACATGACCGCATGTATCCGGAGGATTCTTGGAAATCCGTGACGGATATGAGATGGCATGCGACCCCCTGGTCGATTGGTCGCTTTCCGTACATGTGTGCCTCGCCGTTGGTTGCCAACACCTCGGACTCGAGATAGTTTGAGTCCTCGGCCGCCAGAGGTGCTCTGGCTGGCGTCCAAACAACACGGCCTGCAACATTCCCAAACCTGTGACATGCCGCCACCCAATAGTGCGCGTGGGCCAGCTCCGCTGTTGCCCGGGCTGGCCGTCCCCGCGGCAGCCACGCACTCCGTTCCTAAGAGTGCGCGTGGCAAACCAAAGAGTGGCAGCGGCACCGCCCGTGGCTCGCTCTCTGCCCCGTTCGCTGCCCCGCTCTCTGCGCGTGGCAAACCAAAGAGCAGCAGCGGCGCAAAGCAACCTATGGCCAAGCCAGCAAAGAGCGCGATCGAACCCTCTGCCAGCGCCGACGGTGGCATCGTGAATCTGGACCAGCGTAGCAACTCCGCGGTGGCGGACGGAAAGGTTGCCGCACCCGCAACGGCACCCGCTACGGCTGCTGCCTCAAGCAGCAGCAGCAGCAGCAGCAGCAGCGCCGGCGCAGTGCTTCCAAAACTCCTGACCCGCACGACCTGCAGTAGTAGCAGCAGCAGCAGCAGCAGCAGCAGCCGCCCCGCCCCAGAGCAGCCAGCAGTCGGCAAGTCGAATAGCATCGCGAGTGCGAGCAGCACAAGCAACGCAAGCCACGGCCCGGCGGGTGCTACTCCGGAGACGATAGGAGTGTGGAAGGAATTCGTGGAAACCTTCGATATGGGCGCAACGAGCGTCGACGTTAATGACTCGTTCAAGCTGCGCAAGGTGTTTGACAAGATTGACCTCGACGGCGGCGGCACCATTGACCGGAACGAGCTCAAGACAGCGCTTCGGACTCAGTTAGGCAAGCCGGCGATCTCGGAGTCCGAGGTGAACTCCATGATGAGCATCGCCGACACCGACGGCAACGGCAGTCTGAATTTCCAAGAGTTTGCTAGCATTGCGCGATTCGCCGCCGCGGCTGCGAAGATCCAGCAGGTGGTGCGCCAGCGCGCAGGGAGGCTCTCGCATGACAACGCTGCCGAGGGTGCGGGAGCCGACGGCGTCGTCCTGAGCGTCGCACCTCGGCCGCGGCTGCAAGCGCCTGCGCGGGTGTTACAGACGGCCATGGGGGTCGGGGGGGGCGGGAAGCGCGGCCCCGCCGTCTCGCTGCCGGAGGGCAAAGCGGCAGAGGAGGTAGAGGACGACGAGGAGTTGCCGGAGGGAGTGTGGACGGCGGCCAAGTGGCTCAGCGCCCTGGACATGCCTAAGGTGATCTCGAGGGCCCCGACGCGCCCCCTGCCTTGCATGCAAGTGCCCATTACAGCGCTCCTGCCCTATTCCCCACAGGTGATCTCGAGGGCCCTCAAGATCCCTCGGGCGGCCACTGGAGGGCAGAGCGCCTTTGAGTACGTAAAGAAGCTCAAGCCCGAGCAGATCGACACGCTGCTCAACGCTGCGTCGCTTGGCGGGCTCGTGGATACGATAAGCGCTGGCGTGAAGAAGCTGCAGTCGCAGACGGCTGCCTCGTCCTCCCAGCTCAACGACAAGTTCCAGGCGAGCGGCAAGTTCCAGATGAGCTATGGCTCGCTCAGCCTCTTCTACGGCGGCCTCGAGTCGCTCCTCGGACCTCCCCAGGTGAGTGCTCTCAAATGCCTCCGATGGCCTTCGGATTGCCCTTGATTACTACTTGATGGCCTCGAATCGCTGCTCGGCCCGCCGGCAGATGGCCAAGGACCCCGAGAAGGACAACGTGCCCACTCTCTTCAAGTCCATGGACTTGGAGCATACGGTGCAGGCCGACTCGACTGATGATTTCCGCTCGTCCAACGGCATGACGACCAATTCACGCCTCGAGTGGCGGATTGTGACGAACCCGTCGTCTGCGGAGGCGAACACGTACCCCGAGCGCGATGGGTTGCGCGAACGTCACCCCGAGTGGTGCCGTAAGGCACGCCCGCTCTCGGAGATGCTCGAGGTGATGGAGGTGCAGTGCAACTCGAAGCTGCGGGAGGAGGAGCACTCAGAGATGATCGTGGAGGAGCTTGTGGCAGGCCGGCTCTACACTGGCCCCATGTACATGAAGTACAACGCTGTGCTTCGTGCCAAGTCGAAGGATCCGTACCTTCATAGCCAGTGGAAACAGCTGTGCAAGGGCAACAACTACGCGACCTCGATCCACGCATGCAACAGCTGCGTGCTCAAGCTCTCGAAGCTGACCAAGGCGGGCAAGGTGTGGCGCGGCATCAAGGATGCGAAGCTGCCAAAGGAGTTTTGGGTGCCCAATGCGATGGGCGTGCGCGGTGGCATCGAGTACGGCTTCTCGTCGACAACAACTGATAGGGAGCAGGCGCTGCACTACGCAACGGCCGGCGGCGCGGGCAAGGACGGCGATGCGATGACCATCTTCGAGATGCAGATGGGCATGGTCGACCGCGGCGCCGACCTGAGCTGGCTGAGCCAATACCCGCACGAGAAAGAGGTGCTGCTGCCGCCACTCACGGGAATAGAGGCGCTCACTTCCGACGTCGAGGGCTCCATACTCGTGATCAACTCGCGCCTCTCACTCAACCTTGCCGCGCAGACACTCGAGCAGGTGCTCCCCTCTGATGACTTCTGATGACCTCTGATGACCTCTGATGACCTCTGATGACGCTCAACATGACGTCTCTCACGCTCGAGCAGGTGCTCCCCTCTGATGACCTCTGATGACCTCTGATGGCCTCTGATGACCTATGATGACCTCTGATGACCGCTGATGACCTCTGATGACGCTCGAGCAGGTGCTCCCCTCTGATGACCTCTGATGACCTCTGATGACCTCTTGATGACCTCTGATGACCTCTGATGACGATCGAGCAGGTGCTCTCGCGCCGGCGCAAGATGCTCATGGACATGGCCACGGGAATCGAGCTCGAGATTCGTGAAGGCCTGCGTGATTCCAACGAGGCCCGCCTTGTCACCAAGCATACGTCGCCCCTTGTCGACGTGGCGCTGCGCATTCTGCGTAAGGCTCTCGAGTACGGCGCGTATAAAAAGGCGCCCGATTGGTTCAACAACGACGACAACTTCGCAACTGTGATGCAGGAGACGCTCTACTTGCAGCGGACCCTCATCAACGAGGTTCGACGGCTCGATGCGGCGCTTGACAAGCCAGAGCTTGTGCTGCAAGGCTGGAGTGCGCGCGGCCCGGCGCGCATGCTTCTCCTCGCGGGGTGGGCCTTTGCGCGCACATTGCCGATTGACTTTTGCATCGACCTGCGCGACGCGTCACTCACGCCATCGGATGGCGAGCAGCTGGCGCAGCTGATGCTCGCCTGCCCAAGGCTCACCTCGGTCGATGTGCGCGGCAACGAGAGTCTTGATGAGGTCGGCACGAATGCCCTCTGCGCCTTCATGGCCAGCCAGCGCGTGACCAAGGTAACGTCCGTGCCGCGCTCGGTGCTCGGTGTCACGCCCGCCAAGTCGCGCCTGGATGTGCCCAAAGCCACAGCATGGCTCGAGGTGCCCCAGATCGCACCCTTTGAGCTCCGGCTCCTCTGCGCTGAACTCGAGGCGAACAACTACTCCGAGGGGATCAGCGCGGATATGGGCGACGGCAAGAAGGGGGGGCGCGTCACGCAGCTCAACCGGCGCGGCCAGAGCGCGGCGGAGTGGAAACCGCTCATCTGGGCGGCCAAGGATAATAATCTGCTGGTCGCGCGCCAGCTCATCGCCAATGGCTGTGATGTCAACGAACAGGAGTCTGTGCAAGACAAGGGGCATTCGGGCTACGCGCCCATCCACTGGGCGTGCCAAAAGGGTCACGAGGCGATGCTCACGCTGCTGCTCGACAATGGCGCATCTCCGATCGCACTCGATAAGCACGGCAACTCAGCCCGCTCGCTCGCGGAGAAGAAAGGGCACAAAGGCATCCTCAGCCTCCTCGACAGCGCGGGAGGCGTGAATACCCATGGCGCCAAGGCTGGCTCGCGACCCGCTTTTAGCGCGGCCAAGATGCCTCTGCCACTTGGCAAGCAGTCTAGTAAATCCGAACAGGCGAAGCCGCCAAGCTGACGGTCCTTCACGGACTCTTCAGTCTTGAAGTTGCCACCACCGCCTTCACAGCAGTTTTCACAGCCCGTGCCCCTTGGCCGACGGAAGCACCCTGCTGTCGCGACCTCCACGAGCAAGCCCGGCCCCGTGCAACCGCCCGTTGGCAGGCAGAACGGTACCGCCTTTGGTGCTGGCCCCGCAGCCGAAGCAGCCGCGTGTAAAGCTCTCGCCGCCGCCGTAGCAGCCCGAAACAGCAGGCAATGAAGCATGACGACGTACAATCTCGCAGGTCCCAGATTCAGCTCGGCCGCCTTCTCCGACCCGCGCGGGTCCCCGCAGACTTTAACGAGCCTCACAACGCTCCGCACAATGCTCCGTACAACGCTCCGTTGATTGGTGAAGCGGCCCAACTGGGCATGAACGCCAGCCTCTCCTTACAGTACTTCTGTTCGAGGACGTCGCGTCGACAAATTTGTCCTACAATCCGCAGGACCCAGACTCAGACCCAGACCGCGGATGGGGCTGCGCAGTTGGAGCATGAAGTTGGCAGAGGGCAGAATCATCCACAGATGAGAGTGATGTGTAGCGGTGTTCAATGCCGCCGACATGGTGCCGTGCGAAAGCGATGAACGAAAGGTCCAGCTACCTATCTATATAGCTATTCAATACGGAGCTATATGCTACGGAGCTATATATTAGGTTGCCTCCAAATAAGATGCTAAACAATCATGCGTTGCCGATAGGTATAGCGATCACGACCATCATGCGCACGCCACGCCACACGGCATCGGCCGATAAGGGGGCTCGCGCCATGGCGAGCTCCCGCGGCATTCATCTAAACATTGCAATTCCCTTAACGAGCTTACGTGGTCCGACTCCGAGAACGCGGCCGACAGGGACAGCGACACGGGTACCGCACGCGGCCGCGCGTAGCGCGTTTGGATCAAGCATCAACCGAACCGTTCCGCGTTCGCGCGCCGCGCCCCTACCGCGCCCCCGCCGGCGCCGCCGGGCGCGCGGCGCTCGGGCGGGTCGACTCGGGGGCCGGGGGGCTCCCGCCCGGTACCGCACCGAAAACGTTTCCGGAGCGTCCTAATCATTTCCCCGGATTTGTCATTTCGCCACGACCGCACGGATGACGGAACCGCGTCGGTCGTCAAGAATGCGAAAACCCCGGTTCGGAGAAACGCGGAATTCTCTCGCATCGGTTTCTTACCAGGGGCGGGGGGGGTACCTATGGGTACCGTACATAAGGGCCCATGCAACGCCACACAACGATGACCAAGAAGATCGATCCCCACTCGCCACTCGACTGTATTGGTAATACGTGTTCACGTCACGGCGGTGGCTTTTGGTTTGCGATGCACGCGTGAGTTGTGCGTCCTGCGTTCTTGCGAAGACCCGCGACCTGGCTCGGCGCGAGCACAGTCACGCTCACGGCGTCGGCGTACGTCCGAATCGTAAAGAAGCGGCCATTTGATGCCTCGCCTCGCCTCGCCTCACCACACGCTCCGGGGAGGCACTGCGCCATCAGCACCTGCGAAAATACCAGCATTGCTTCACACCCTGCCGCAGCCTCTCTGCGCTGCCTGCCTCGCCGCACCTTCATCGCGCTTGGGATATCTGGCCGGAAGCGCGCGTGCCTTCCCCGATGCCCTGTGCACAGCTCCCACGACGCCAACGAAGAGGCGCCGGCAGGAGCAGCACAAGGACCGCGCTCCGCGCAGCCGCCCTCCGCCTGACTTGCGCGCCAGGTCATCAGGGCGGGATCAGGCCTCGGTGATGAGGGTGGTCATCTGGCCTGAGGTTGATGATGGCGGTCATCAGGGCGGCATCAGGCCTCTGCCACTCGCCATCATCATCGACGAGCTTCGCGGTGTCGCGTTCACGCGCCAGAGCGTGATGGCATGGTCGCCATCCAGGGAGGTGGTGCACACGTGCGTGCTGTCGGCGCACACGCCGGAGACGGGGCCATCGGCCTTGAGCACCTGCAGAGGCAGCCCCCGGTCAAGCGAGAGAACCTGCACGCGATGATTCGTCAGTTCCGTCACATAGAGCCGCCCGTTGGCGATGCACACGCCCGAAGGCAGGCCGAAGCGGCCGCGAGTCGAGCTCTCGCCGCCGCCGTAGCAGCGGGCCGGCTGCACCTCGCCGTTCGCGGCCTTCGCGAGCGAGTAGACCACGATGCGGTGGTTTCGCGAGTCCGCAACGAAGAGCTCTTCGCCATCAATTGCGAGGCCCCTGCGTGCACAAAGGGCGAACCAGCAAGTGCGCATGAGAGAGTAGCGGAGAAAGCGGGACGGACGGGAAGCAGCGGGAAAGGCTGAGTGCGCGCGAGTCCGCTGCTTCGGCTGCTGCTGCTGCTGGCAGCCTGCTCTCGCTCTCCCGTGGCGCGCGCGCACCGTGGCTCGCGCAGCTGCCCCATGCCGCCCCCGCGCCCGCCGAAGCTGAAGAGGAAGTCCAACTTGTCGGCGCTGAAGACGCAGATGCGGTCATTGCCCTGATCGGTGACGTAAACGCGCTTGTTGGCGACGGCGACGCCCCATGGGTGGCGCAACTCGGCGTCGCCGCCGCCCCAGCTGCCCACGCACGCCCACCGCTTGGCGCGGCTCGTCGTCTCAGCAGCCGAGGTGCACGAGCGGCGCAGCTTGCTCAGCCGGTGCGCACCGTGCTCGACGACGTAGAGCCAGTCGCCGGAGGCGGCGAGGCCAGTCGGGCACGATGTACCACCGTCGAGGCGCACCTCACCAACGTAGTACCCGTCGCGTGACACAATCTGCATGCGGAAGTTGTCGCAGTCGGCGACGCACACGTGGCCGTTCGGGAGGAAGATGGCGTCGTGCGGGCGGTCGAAGCGGTAGGGCTTATCACCCGAGCGTAGCTCGCCAATCATGCTGTCCGGATCGTCCTCCAAGTGCGCGCTGTCCAACACGCGATCGCGCCAACTACGGCAGACGCCGCTGGCTCTGTCGAGCGCCTCTGTACCGTGGTGGACGTTGAGCGCGGCGAGCACGTGCACAAGCATGTTGTCGTCAAGGGGCAGATCGAGCAGGGCCTGCTGGCGAAGGCGGCCGCGGGTGGTGGCGGGCATGGGCGGTAGGAGGAGAGAGAGGAGGAACGAGGCGACAGGTTGGGCGCTGTGCCGCCCGGTAGCGACACGGAAGCGATATGATTCGGGGGCAAAAAAACGGCGCGGCGGGTGTGAATGCCACCAAGTTTGGCGCGAGAACCGCATGCACGCACGCCTCGTCGTCTCATTTGGAGCCGCTCCGTGATTCTGGGGGGTTTGACTTGACTTGTCTTGCTGGGAGTTCCCTTCGAGATGGTCGATACCGTGATGCTTCTCGAGCGCTGCCGAGCGCTCCTCGCCTCGGGCGAGCCGCCGCCGCCGCATACGCTGCGCGCTATTGCTGAGCTGCTGGCCTCCAGTGGCGCCGCACCACGCAACAGTGCCGGCCCCCTCGTCACCTCTTCGTCAGCGGACGGCGCCCCAGGCACCTCTCTGCAGTTCAGCTCGCGACCAGACCCGCGAATGGAGCGTGCTCTGCAGCGCCACGCTTCGCGCGCTGAGCGCCCGCCTCCCATTGATATCCGCGCTCAAAAAGTGAGGCAATATCAGGATCTCCTTTCGGGCGAGGGTGGCAAATACGTTCACGCAGACTACAAGCTGGATGGAGGCACGCAGATAGGAAACTACGTATCGATGACACCGTCTATGTACGCCAATTTCGACAGCCCAGCCATGTTTTCGGTGGCCACCACGGCCCTTGGCAAGGGTGCACCGCAGCAGCCGCAGAAGAAGAGCGTGTCTTCTGGCCGTGCCTTCCGCGTTGCATGAAGACGGGGGTTCGACTCCTGGCGTCCATAGTTTACGAAGTTTAGTGACAGGTATACTGTACACTCGAGCGAACTCAGCCATGACGCTGTGACGGTGTACTTATGTATCCTCTAGAGTTGTATGGGATCGATCACGAAACCGAGCGTGCACAATGAACCGCGTCGACCGTCCCGACTCCCCGGTCCCGGCCAGCGGCCTGTGCCGTCGTCGGTGTACGGTGAGGCGCGCAGGCGACGGGAGGCAAGTGCGGGGTGCCGGGTCGCGTCAGCGACGCTGACTTTCACATATAGCCGCACCCCGCATGCGCAAGCGGGGGCAGCACACGCACACTACGTCCATCTAAGGGTGACGGAGCGGCGGTCCGTTGGCGCGTCTCGAACGGCGCCGCGCTCCCGCTCAAGTCGGCGCATCGCGCGACGCTTCCGTGCTCAGTTGCCCTTCTTGAGCTGCATGATGAGTTCCTTGTCGCGCGGGGAGAGTGAGCGCGGGATCTCGATGTTGACCTTGACGTAATGCGTGCCGCGCGAGGTCAAATCGTTGAGCTTGGGCGCGCCCTTGCCCGGTATGCGCATCGTCGTCGCCGGCTGTGTGCCCGCGGGCACCGTAAGCTCCTCTTCGCCGTCCACAGTGGGCACCCGAATGGTCGCGCCCAGGATGGCGTCCAAGTAAGAGACTGACACGTCCGAGTAGATGTCCATCTTATCGCGTCGGAAGCGTGGATCGGCGGTGACGGCGAGGAAGACGTACAGGTCGCCCGCCGGCCCACCCTTTGGCCCCGCATCGCCCTCTCCTCGCACGCGCAGCCGATTACCATCTTCGACGCCCGGTGGGATCGTAATCGTAAGCTGCTTCGACTTCTTATTCGTGCCCTTGCCGTCGCACGAGCCGCAGTACTTTTCGACGACCTGGCCGGTGCCGCCGCACGTAGGGCAGCGCGCCTGCTGCTGGATGCGCCCGAGGATTGTGTTCACCTGCTGCAGCACCACGCCGCGCCCGCCGCACGTGGTGCAGGTTGTAACGGAGCTGCCCGGTGCCACGCCGCTGCCCGAGCACGTGCCGCACGTCTCGAGGTGCGTGATGCGGATCTTCTTCGAGCCGCCAAAGAGGGCAGTCTGGAAGTCGATCTCGAGGTCGAAGCGCAGGTCGTCACCCTGGGCTGGCCCGGAGCGCCGGCGGCCAGCACCCGGGCCACCCTGCCCTCCAAAAAAGGACTCGAAGATGTCGCCGAGGTCAAAGTCCGCCATGCCGGGGCCGCCGGGGCCGCCGCCCTGGCCTGGGCTACGCACGCCTGCGACGCCGAACTGGTCGTACCGTTGGCGCATTGCGGGATCTGAGAGCACCTGGTACGCTTCGTTGATCGACTGGAACTTCTCCTTGGCGCCCGGCGACTGGTTGACGTCCGGGTGCCACTTGCGCGCCGCGTTGCGATAGGCATTCTTGATCTCTTTTTCGGTGGCGCTGCGGGTGACGCCGAGCTCGGCGTAAAAGTCCACCTCCTGCATCACAATCGACGCCGTGCGGACCCTCGTGCGAGCGCCATGCTGCTGCTGCTGCGGTGCTGCAATCGCAGCCATGGGCGTGCTGCTCGAGCGCACCGCTGGCGTTGCTGCGGCACGACAGCTGGGCGCCCGTGCAGTGGGGGCAGGCGCATAGGAATGTGCGCTCGGCCCATAAGCCAGCAGGAGAAGAAATAGCCGCATTTATGTCGTCGAGACGAAAGGACCACCGCGCACGAAATCGTTCATCTGAGGTTCACGAGATCGACCACGTGACGATGTTATGGGCAAACGACGGGTGTCGGGTCGGGGGTTGCGCTGTGGGTTGGTCTCAGGTGTGGTCGCTCATTTCGATACGAATACGAGCGCAAACCACTCTTTCATGCATCATGCTTATTTGCCTTGGCCTTGCTGGGCTTGCTTGCCTGGAAGCCAGTCGCGCGGTGCTTTGCTCACCTTCTTGATACCAGCGAGCGTGCACTGAAAGCTCAAGTGGCCCTTTTCATGGCACCTGCGGCAAACTTTATTAGCGCTCCTGTCCGCGCTGTGCCCCTTGAACTTGTTGTGCGTGCGCGGCTTCAAGCAGGCAGCAGAATTATGACCAGGTTCGCCGCAGTTATAACAGCCATTTTTCGCTGGTGGCTCGCGTGCAGGTTGCCGAGGCCCCTCCATGTCTGCAACGCCGCAATAGCAACCCTCATCCTTGTACATTTGCGAGTCCACATCACAGCTGCACGCGTAACCGTTTGCATGCACAATGGCAGGCGCCTCCATCTCTGCAACGCCGCAATAGCAACCCCCATCTTTGTACATTTTAGAGTCGAAGTCACAGGTACACGCGTAGCCGTTAAGCATCGGCGGCCTCTTCTTACGTGCACCGTCAGTCGTGGCACCTTTCTTTCCCATCCTGTCGGGAAGGGACTCACGTGAAGAACGTTACGCGCAGACGCGGTGAGTGACCGTGAAGTGGCGTGAGTCGTTCAAAAACACACCACCACATACACACTACAATACAGGGGAAAAGCTCCAGCGTTCGCGCGCTCTTCAAACCCCCCAGCATTCCGTGGCATTCGCTCGCGCTTCACCCACGACGGTCACGCGCTGAAGGCTTGGGAATATCTTCAGGTTCGCATTCTCTGCCTTGCGGCACGGCGCCCCCGGGCAGCGTAGGGCCGCACGCATCGCGGGCGCAAAGTTTGCCTGCAGATACGACATCAGGTTGACATGGGCGTTGAAGTAGTGCTCGCGCTCCTGCTTATCGAACCGGTGGATCGTGTGCGTGTTCAGATGGATGACACTCTGATGTGCGAGAGCGACGCAAGCAGGCCATGTGGGGAAGTGGAGGGCCGCCAGGCCACACCAGAGGGTCTCAATCCCGGAGTCGGAGCTGAGCCGCGCGGCCGGCACGCCTTGCAACGCGGACCAGACGAGCACCCAGATCTCGCGGCGCAGCACGGGCGTCATCTGCTCGATGTAGGGCATGGTATGCACGATGCAGTCGGAGCTGAAGCCGGAGCGGGTGAGCGCGCCGCGCCCACCGCGTCCGTGTTTAGAGGCTGGAAGCACGCTGGGCTGCGCGATGGAGGCGCCCGAGACCTCCATCCAATGTTCCACCTGTGCCGTAGAGAAGAGATGCGGCGAGACGCGCAGGTCGCAATCGACGAGCCAGAGGAGGTCGTACTCGGCAGTACGCTCCGGAGTGAGCGCCTGCAGCCAGAAGATTGGCTTGAAGCCGCTCACGTAGCTCACGCGCAGCGCACCGGCGGCAACGAGAGGGCGCTCGCATTCGGCGCGGCTTTGGTCGGTCTTACCGTCAAAGATGTTGATGAGGACGTGTAGCCAGGGTGCGGCATGCGTGGCGACAAAGCGCTGGACCGCCTCACGGGAGACGGCGTCCGCGCACGGCATGCTCACGGCGGAGAGCCACAGAGCCCTGCTGCGACCTGGCCGCGTCACGGGGCGCTTCGAAGCTTCGAGGTCGGCAGAAGTAGCTTGAGGGGCAGCGCCAGCAAGCAGGCGACCACGAGGAGCAGGCGCCAACTCGTGCCCAGCCTGTGCCTCGGGCAGTGCCTCCTTTGGCTTCTCTTCCCTTCTCTTCTCTTCCCTTCTCTTCCCATCCTTTAGCTTCTCTCCCCCCGCGCTGCCATCCTCGTGCTCCCTCGGCGAGGTGCTTCCGGGTTCGTCAGTTCGCTCGTCCTTGACGCGGTGCGCAAGTTCCATCAGCTCTCTCTCAAGAATGCTCAATGCACGCCGGCTGATCTTGGCCTCTGCCTTGGCCTCCGTGTCGTCGCTGCTGCCGAGCAGCCTGCCGAGGCTACTGTGTCGGCGGCTGCTGACGCGGACGTTGGGAGCGGCAGCGTCGGCACTACCAGCACCGCGTCGAACGACACCCTTGACGAAACCCTCGGCGGCCATCCGAGCCCATGCGGTACCATGCACACTGCCATGGTGGTCAAGGAGTGCGCACGGCACGTGGCGGCAGGAGCGCCACGCATCCTCAGTAAAGGCGTCGAGCGCGGCGGCGCTGCACTGCTCCGTCGACTCGCCCGCGCCCGTCCCTCCAGCCCTGGTAAGAATAGCTCCTCCCGTGCTACCCGTAGTAGTATAGGAGCCCATCGTCTCGAGCACCCCTAGACAAGACGGCCGGCGCGGCGGCACGGGCCGTGATGCATCTGAGGGGTCTGGTAGGCCACTCGCCTGCATGCAATATGGGAGGCCATCAGAGGTCATCAGAGGCCATCAGAGGCCATCAGAGGCCATCAGAGGCCATCACGGGCCAGGGGCCGCGAGAGAGTGAAGGATCCGAGGGGTCACAGTTAGGCGACTCGCCTGCATGGCCATCCGGAGCTTCTCCACGCGGCGCGCGTCATCCCACACAAAGGGGACGCGCTGCATCGGCCGCGGCAGCACGCGAGCGTTCCAGCTCACATAAGGGTAGAGCGCGTCGGATCGCGCGTCGCCGGCGGATGTGCGAGAGGGCAACACGAGCTCGAGCGAGGCGTAGAATGCGGACTGGCGCGTCTTGCGGAACTGGTGCACGAGCGCGTACAGCGCACCGCGCTCATTGTACCAACGCCCGTGCTCATCCCGCAAGCCGCCCACGTCGAGGGTCTTGACGGGGCCTGCGAAGCAGTCCCACACGACGATGCGGGTCGACGCAGGCAAGCTGGAACGAAGAAGACCGGTCCACACGAGCACGTTGAGCATGCCTTGGTCCCAGCAGCTGCTCATCGGCCCTACAAGCACCGCCACCACCTCCTCGCACATCGCCATCATCGCGATGCGCGTCCCAAACATGGAGCCAAAGTTGAGCCGATGCGTTCGCCCGAAGCTCCGCCAGAATGCGGAGACGGCCGGCGAGGTGAACATGGCGCCGGCGGCCGCGCGCCCTGCGCCACGGCGTGCGCCTCGGAGTGCCCGCCCTATGATGCTCGAGCTCGCCGACCCTGCCGATGGCGTGTGGTTGACGGCAGACAAGATGGAAGCTCGCATGAGGTGCTGGGTGAGCGGCAAGTCGCATGATGCAGTGGAATGCAGCCGCCGATTGGTGTACCCGTCATTGAACTCAAAGGGGCTCTCGCTGATGAGATGAAGCTCCTCGGAGCCAGGGCGTGCAATGGCGTACAGCTGGTCGAAGAGATCCGATTGGAAGAGAAGGTCGGTGTCGAGCACGCCCACCCAGCCGTAACCCATGCCATCGGGCTGCGACAGCCACCAGTTCACCGCTCGCATGCGATACGCTGCTGGCGCGAGCTTGGTGGCCTTGAGCTGAGCGAGGATCTGTGGGGACATCTTGATGTATCTCGCACCCGCGCCTGCAGGCTCGCCCGCGCACGGCGCATCAGCACCCTCCCACAGGACGACGAGGTCGGTGTTGGCCCGTTGCTCCGGCGGCAGGGCGACCCAGCTTCGCATGAAGTACGGGGAGCAAGACGACGGGCCGCTGCCCCACGTGTACGCCAGGTACACCGCACGTGGTCTGATTGGAGGCAAATGGCAAAACGAAAACGCGTTGACGATCAACGACATCGTCAAGGCGAGAAGCATCATGTCCGTTTTGCAGAACACGAGTGCGCATCTGTCGTATTTGCAAGGCAAACTACTTTGTGGAAGTTGCATGCGTCGAGCCCCCGCTCGCGCTCAAACGGTTCTCAAACGGCCGGTACAGCTCGAGGTACAATAGTATGCAGACGTTAAAATCATCATGTACTGTACATGCGAGAATGACGGCGGGCACAAAGAAATAAAGACGCTTTGCGAGAACGTGCTGAACTGATCACTTTTTTCATCACGCGCACTCAACGGTGCACGGGGCAAAAACTGACACGAAGATGGCACGCGCGCCGCCCGGGGGGCGCACGCACCCGCTCGCGCCGTACGGCCTCTGGCGCCTAGTCGCGCTCGGCCTCGTGCTGCCACAAGGGTCAGCCTTTCAATTCAAGAAGGGCACGAGCCCCGCGCACCCACCGTGTGGTGGTCCGCCACCTTCGTGGAAGCGAGCGCCTTCTATACAAATGGCCCTGGTCGATAAACCAGGACCCCCGGGGGCACCCCCCGCAGGACGATCCGTGGCGGTGCAGCTGTTTGCGGGCCTTGAGCGGGCGATCATTGACCGCCGCCGTGTCGACGAGCTGGTCACGCGCTTCGATTACTCTGGCGCCCTCGCAGTCCCGTCCGAAGACATTGTTGGCGAGGGTCAGGGTGCGGTAAAGCGGCTCCTGACCACGCTTCTCGAGGAGAATGAGGTGCATTTGCTGGGCGTCGACGAAGCATCCTCATCGGTGCTGGCCAGCGTCGTCGACTCGAACGGCCAACCGCGCTCGCTACGCCTTCACGCTGCATCGACGTCGGCACCCGACGTCCAGGGTCCGCGCATCTCGAGACTCACGGTGCACGAGATGCCGCTTGACGCGGCTTCGGCGTCTAAGCGCGTGAGGACGCCGCTCTTTGGCAGCTACGCCGTCAGCTATGGCGTGAGCGATGAGGATGGACCGAAGTGGGAGACGTTCGACGGCCGGGTGCGGCAGCGCATCTGGCAGATCCCTCACGCGTTCGCGCCGGGCAACCCGTTTATCAAGGAAACTATGGAGCTCTCGACGGGTCGGCTGATCGCGATCGTAGACTCGAATGTCTGGGAGCTCTATGGCGCTAAGATGCGCGAGTGGGCTGAGTCGGTCGGCCTCAAGCTCGACCACGTGGTCATCGAAGCAAACGAGGGCAAAAAGAACCTCGATACGTTCACCTTTCTGCTCGACGAGCTCAAGCGGACCGACCCGTTGCGCCGCTCCGAGCCGGTGCTGTGCGTGGGCGGAGGAGTACTCACCGACACTGCCGGTTTCGCGTGCGCATGCTGGCGGCGTGGCATCCCGTGGTGCCGCATGCCGACGACACTACTGGGCATCGTCGACGCGTCGGTCGGTATCAAGGTCGCCATCAACTACCACCGCAAGAACGGCGTTGGCCACTTTTACTCGCCCACGCACACGTTTATCGACAACTCCTTCCTCGGCACCATCTCGCAGGCAGAAATCCGCTCGGGTGTTGGCGAGATCATGAAGGCCGCCCTCATCCACGACAAGCGCCTGTTCGAGCTCATGCGTGACCACGGGGCGCGCCTCATTGCCGACCGCTTCCAAAAGGGGCCCGAGGCGGCCACAGTCATCAAGTATTCTATCGACGCGATGCTCGAGTGCATCGGGCCCGACCTGTGGGAGGAGGCGCTGCTCCGGCCCATGGACTACGGCCACACGTTCTCGCGCACCCTCGAGGCGGACGAGCGTTTCAAACTGCGCCACGGCGAGGCGGTTGCCGTCGACTCACTCTTCTCGGCGCTCATCGCCGAGGCTAAAGGCATCCTGCCGACAGACCAGGCTGAGTCGCTCCTCGCGCTGTACGAGCACCTCGGCCTGCCGTGCTCGATTGCGGGCGTGACCGCCGCGACCTACAAGAAGGCGCGCGACGAGATTACTGTGCACCGTGATGGCTTGCTGCGTGCGCCACTTCCGGCTGGCATAGGCGAGTGCGTCTACGTCGATGAGATAACGGACGAGGAGATTGAGCAAGCCTTCTCTCGCCTGGAAGGGTTCGTGTGCGAGTACCCGCACACCGTCTGGGACACGTCCAAGTCATTCGCTGCTTGACCATGCCAATAAGTGAGGCGCCGATGGAATCCCGTTGACCTACCTGGAGCATGTTGGCGGCTGCGCAATCGATGGCGATGCAATTAATCCTTGGCCAGGATGCACTTCAGTGCCAGCTGTCAGACGTGAGATCATTCAGAACCATTCAATCCCATGCTCATTGACTGTTAACGAGGTAGTACGTGATAGTATAAGGCCGCAATGGGCGCGCGGCGAGGCGAGGCGCAAGCGCGTGCCCATGCGCCACGGGATCCCGGGCGGGATCCTGTGGCTGAGCTGAGTGTCGCGGATCGGATCGATGGTAGATTCGATGGCGGCTCACTGTAGTGATTAATCGAACGGAATTACAATACGTATCGCGGCGTGTCTGAGGCCGGTGGCGGCGCCGCCGCCGGCCCCCGGCGCACGGCATTTTTGACGTTTCGGTCCGGGTCGGGCCGACTCGTGGGTCGCCGCCGCTGCTGAGGTCCGCGGGAACCGGACAACGTAACTGGTAAGCGCTAAGGTAGCGCTTCTCGCGCACGATGGAACCGGAGTGCTCGCACACACACCCCGCCAAGTTGAGAATACTCCGTACCGAAATCGAAGGAACGTCATGTCGACTTTTGTGCAACTACTTCGCCGGGTTTGCGGCCCGCCCCCCGCGCGTGTCCACAGCACGCACGAATGTTACGCACTAATGATAGGCACGCTCAGACATGATCTGCCACGCAGATGCCCATCGTGTCGAGCTCTTGCTAGCCATGACTGTCTTCCAAGAGATGTGCACGTCAACCTCAGCCGAAAAAGTTGTGTTGTCAAATGGTACGAATGGTGGTTTCCTATTGAGGGCTGCACAGTTGCCCTCGTCGAGCGGTGGCGAGCTCACTGGCTCCAGGTTGTTTATGGTCGGCTTCGAGCGGCAGTAGAGGTAGCACTGATGGATCTCTGAAAACGATGCAGGTGCTTTCCAAGAGTCGCCAATGGCATCAACTGCGCTCTTGTACCATGGGGTGGTCTTGGTCTTTGCCCTCCCCTCCAGATATCTTCGATAGCCGTCACTCATCATGTACAGCGTCCGATTGACCAGGCAGCTGCACGCAGGTGGTGCAGGGAGCACATGTACGGAGCGCAAGCACAAGCCAGCAGGAAGCAGATCCGAATATGGCACCGTTGGTGGCTGTCCAAGTGTTTTCGCGAACGGCACACTAACAAGAACGCCAAGCGAATATGTCGCGGCAATCGTTGAGTAGGCGCTTGGAGCGAGGAGAAGCACATCGGCCGCAATCATGTGGTCAATGGTGGTCAAAAAGTCGCTATCTGAATCCTCGATGTGCCAGTGCACACTCGATGCGCCGGCTTCCATGAGCTGCGCGTTCCAGATTTTCTGTAGCGATTCCCACAACGAGCTTCTCCCCGGCAGAGACTCGCTCATGATGTGCCATTCGGAGCGAACGCCGCTCCCACCACGCCACATTGCTGCGGCAATGCGAGGTAGCCAACGCTCGTAGTAGACATCGGGCACCCAACGACCGAGGGTGTTCCAATGAGCGTACGTCGAGAGGTCGCCTCGACGCACGTGGACGGCAACGCGGACGACACTTGCGTCGGCCATTTGACGGTCAAACCACGGAGTCGTCACGTTCCGAAGACTCCTGAAGATCCAAGCCCAGGCCGCCATGTAACGAGTGCTAAGCTCAAGACTTTGTTCGTCCAACGAAATGTTTGAGAACAACACTCCAGCGGTTCGAGAACGCCTTGTCGATCCTGTGAGAAGGCAGCGTTGCGTTTCGTTCCTCCAGCCATTTGCGAAGTCGGTGAGCAGGTCGACATATGCCGCACTGCCGACAAACGTAGTATTGCCGTTTACTCCATAGATCGTCTTGTGAACAACTTGGGGACAATCCATCCCGGCACGGAAGTGATTTTGCGCTCGGCGCAAGTTGTTGTAACTTGAGATGTCGTTCTGGCCAAGAACCAGATCTTGGTGCACATAATGACAGCCATAAAAAAGAGCCATTCTCAGAGTCGCCAACGACATATGGTGCTGCGCTCCCAGACTATCCCTTGTGCTTGAGATGCAGCCATACACGCAGGTGGGCTGCTCTCCGCGCATGAAGTTCCCAGGGCAATCGACTTTCCGCGACGATGAAGCGGCCTCCATGAAGGCGTCTCGCCAGGGAAACGCACTGGCGCCTCCCGGCGGCTGCAATGACGGCGCTTGCGGAGGCGCATTGCGCGGGCCCCGCTCACTGAGCACATCGGCGTGTGGCGCGCGCGCGCGTATTCTTCTTGTGTCGCGCGACCCATCGGCGCTGCGCGCGCGGGCGCGGGCTTTCCGCGTCCTAAACAGTACCGGTAAAAAGATACCGGGGGGAGCCGGGACACACACGTACCGGTACCGGTAGAAAGACACCGGGGGGAGCCACGGGAAAAAGACACCGGGGGGAGCCGGGACATGCACACGGGGGGAGCCGTGACACACACGGGACACACGGACAGCCGAACCTCACAACCAGTTAGGGGGCTCCTTTGACCGTTTTGGAACCTAGGATGCTTGACTTGCCTTGACTTGACTTCGGAGATGAGCGCAGCCAAGCGAGTGACCATCCTCGGCTTCGGCTCGCTGCTCTCCGAGCGATCCACCAAAACTACCTTTCCGGATGCGACCAACTTCCGCCTTGTGGTCGTGAATGGCTACCGACGCTCTTTTGCACACCCGGCAGCAATATTCTTCAAGCGAGGAATCGCCGACCTTGAGAAGCTGCGCTGCGCATCTCTGAGCGCTGAGGAGTGCGAGGGCGCCTCCTTCATCGGAACGGCTTTCGAGGCGACCGACATAGGCATGGATGCGTTCCGCGAGCGTGAAGAAGAGTTCCGTTTGGAGTTCATTCCGTTTTCGCCTTTGATGCAAGAGACGAGCTCGAGCTCGCCCGCACTTGGTCTCGCGTGCCTGCGTTGGACAGATGAGGATTACATAGCGCACTGGGGTCACGAACGTTTCGAGCGCGACTACCTTGCGGTCGGTGTGAAGACAATTTGGGGCTGGGCGCCAGACTCGTGCCTCGAGCCATGCCATCCGTACCTTCGACATTGCGTGCTCGCTGCGACCAAGCTCGGCAGCGCTTGCCTCGACTCGTTCTTGGATCAAACTTTCCTCGTCGACCGCACGACGCCCCTGCGCAGGTACCTGGAGTACCACCCGGAGGTTATGAGCACGCTGCCGCCGCCCGAGCTGGCTGAGCGCTACGGGGGCTAACTCCGATCCTAAGGCGCCACCGCTTCCTGGGGCGCGGCCCAGCGAGCGCGTTTTGGCCATTGAGATCCCGCCAAGGCGTCGGCGTCGCGTGCCATCATCGCGCCGGCGGATCGTCTCTCAGCATTATGATAACCCACCGAAAACCAAAACCGTGCGGCGTGCGCGTACTAGAGCGGACGGAGTTCAACCGACGCGTGTTTAAGGGGCATTATATCGACGCTTGTCGTTTTTCGAAACGCTATTTCGCCACCATCGGGCTCTCGGTCGTCAACACCCGAAAAGCACACTACACCACCCGCCGCGCCCGCCCTAAGGCCTGTTCGGAGCGCTGGGGTCGAGTCAGGAATATCAGTCCACAGCACACACGGCTCATGGTCGATTGACGCCGTCACCAGTCAGGTATTCATGCTCGGTAGACGAAGACCGCCGCAGTGCACGGGCCGTGGCACCGTCGCCCGCTCACCGATGCGCCCCGCCCGGCCCCGTCTCCACCATCCGGGTCTCCACAACGGACCATGGCTCGTCGCGCCGTCACGCTGCCTTGTTGCGCAGCAGCACGCCGCTCGAACCGAGCACGTAGCCAGTGCCGTCGGGGAAGAACTTGACCTTGTACAGGTTCGAGGGCAGGTCGTCCGCCGCCTTGTCCTTCTCCCACGACTCGCCGCCGTTTTTGGAGCCGAAGATTGTGCCGCCGCCGCCCACGGCCCACGCCGTCTTGCCATCGGGCAGGAAGGCGACGTCCAGCAGCCCGTAGCCGCCTGAGCGGATCTGCAGCTTCTCGAAGGGAATGTTGATCAGCTGCGTATCGACGGCACCCGCTGGCGTCTTCGAGATCTCGCCGCCCGCCGTCGTCATCCACAGGCCGTCTGTCATCCGGTCCTTGATGGAACCCATCGAGGTGATCCGGCGCGAGGTCTCACGGTTGTGTGGGATCCAAAACTCCTCGCCGGGCTTGTACGTGAGGTAGAAGTTGCCGCGCGAGGAGACGGCGAGGTACGAGCCGTCGGCGTCGCGCTGGATCGAGTTGATCGAGCCAGAGAAGTACGAGGCGCCCTGCACGCCTGACGATGAGACTCGGTTGAGCGTCGCATCGATCGTCTCGCGCACCTGCGCCTTCCAGTTGCGACCCGCGTTGTCTGTCACGTAGATGGCGCCCGCGCTCGTGGACATCTCGGCCTTGCCCGGGCCGAGCGCGACGATGCCATACGGGTCGCCCGGCAGCTTGGGCGACAGGGGCACGCGCTCCCACGACGCGCCGCCATCGCGCGTGTGCAGAAGGATCGCCGGCTTGCCGATGATCCAGCCCTCGCCGTCTAAGAAGGACACCTTGGTGAAGCGGTAATTGATCTCCTCGTCAGGGTCGAGGTTGGCGAACGACTTGGCCTCCCAGGTCTTGCCGCCGTCCGCCGTCTGCAGGAAGGTGCCGCGGTTGCCCACGATCCATCCAAGCTTCGGGTTCTTGGTGTCGAACTCGATGTCGAAGAGGATCGGAGGCGTCTCCGAGACGATCGGCAGCGAGACTACCTCCCACGTGGGCACCTCGGCGGCGGCAGGGTACGACGGCAGGCTCGCAGCGAGCGCGCCCGCGGTCGCGACGCCCGTCACCTGTTGCAGCACCGCTCGCCGCGTGTGTCCATCCGCTGGGATGACGTCCTCGCTGGATGTCATCGCGATGGCGGAGGCGGAGGTGGCGCCCTTGGCCGCGAAGCGCCGCGACGTGGGGGCGGCTTGCCAGGCCGCCGTAGCCGTCGCAAGCCCAACGAGGAGGCAGCGCATCGGGCTCGACCTTGCTAACGCCGCGAGGTTCGAGCTCCGAGCTCGAAAACATGAAGTTCCGCGGAAATGACGAACGCATTTCCAAATGCGGATAACATTTGCGTTGGAAAGTAAAGGTCCTCAAGTACTGGAGGCACCGGAGATTCAGCGAGGAACTCAGCGAGGTAGGGGTGGCGTTTGTGCTGCGATGGCGCGAGGCGCGCGACTCGCGGCGGCTTGGCTGCTTCTGCTGCTGCTCGCGCAATGCGCGGCAACACCCGACGGCCCGCCGCCTCCGGGTAGCCTCGACGAAGACGATGCCGACGATGGTGCCGAAGACGATGAGGCAGACCTGCCGCCGTCGCCGCCAGTGATCACTGGCGGCGAGAAGCGGCCTAGTAGCAGCAAGTTGCCGCGGCTATCCGCGCTGCTGCCGCTCGCTAGTGGCACGCTTCCCTCGTCCATGAGCTGGCTCAAAGCGGGTGCGGCCACGTCGGCCACCACGCTCAGCCGAACGGTGCTTGCCGTGCGGCCCTTTCTGAGCGACCCGACGCGGCTGGTGCGGCTGCCCACGCGCATCAAGGTATTCGTGCTGCTGCTCGCCGTCTCCGTGTTCAGCCTAATTCAGGTACTCACCGGCGTGATGACGATCATCATGAGCCCGGCGCGCGCCGTCGCCAGGCTCTGCGTGGGCACCTTTTGCTTCCACCTCGCGTTCCTCGTGCTGAGGCGCGAGGAGCAGCTGCGCCGGCTCACGTCGGTGGAGCGCATGCCGTATACGATGACGACGGGCGTCACGATGCTCGCTGCCGCGTGGGCTGCCGCCGAGAACAAGCGGCTCGGCTCCTACCTCTTCGGCGCCCTCCATTTATTCGCCTTCTCGCTGGATGCATTCTCACACATCCCCGGCGGCAAACGCGTCGCCACGTGGCTCATCAAGGCTTACCTCTCCTTCTTCCGCTGGCTGCTCGCGCTCGTGGGCATCAAGATCGAGCCGCCCGCGTGGATGCGCCACGCCGTCGCGGGCAAGGAGCCCAGCGAGATGGCTGCTGCGGAGGCGGCCGCCGCTTCCCAATCGCCAACGTCGACATGGCTGCGCTCCTTACTGCCTTCCTTTGCGACACGCACCTCGAAGCCTGCAGACGACCAGGCGGCGGCCGCCAAGGCAGCGGCCGCGGGTGCGAGCAAGGGGGCGACCGAGCTGGCCTCGCGAGCCGTCGCCACTCAAGCCATCTTCGTGCCACTCGGTGCGCTGCCTTGTGAATGTGAATGTGAATGTGAATGTGAATGTGAATGTGAACGCTGCCCCACGGCCGCATGCACGCGTACATGCTGCCTGCGCACGTGCATCCGCGTCAAGCGCGCCTGGCTGTGCGTGCGTGCTCCCTGCGCACGGATTGGTCTCAGCTTCCTTCTGTGCGCCTCGCAGGCGGCATTGCCGTTGTCACTTTGCCGGCCGTGATCGCTGCGTACCGGCTGGTTGGAGCCGACGAGGCCGCGACGCTCGCGGCGGCGCTCGGCACCGCGTGCGCCCCGTCTCCTTTCAGCTCGAGGCTGCATCGGCCGCCGCCATCTCGCACTGCCGCCGCCGCCGCCGCCGCCACCGCCACCGCCTCCCCCTTCGCCGCCGACGATGGTGACTGGCGTTTCTGGCCGGCGAGCCAGGGCGCTGTACCGGGCAGCCTGGTAGGAGTGCAGGTAGGGACTCGCCCGGTACAGCGCCCGGTGGGGGCTCCCTTGCTGCCGACGGTAGAGGCGGCGGCCGCCATGATGGCGATGATGGCCCACGTCGAATGGCAACGCTACGCGACGGCCGCTCTCCCAGGACGGCGCGCCCAGGACGGCGCGCCCAGGACGACGCAGCCGCTCGAGGCCATCACCGAGGAGACGAGGGGCCCCAAGGCCGCCCAGTACAGCGCCCCCAAGGTTGCGGGTGCGCCCGATACGACGCCATCGGCTGCGCCCGCCCGATACGACGCCTCCTTCGCTGCGGGTCCGCCCGATACGACGCGCGCGTGGCAGGCGGCGCTGGACACGGCGGCGGCGCTCGCGGCGGCGCTCGCGACGGACACGATGCGTTCACACCGCGCGGAGGCGAGCAAGGCGGTGCACGCGCGTGAAGGCGTCGTGCCGAGCGAGCGCCCAAAGCTCATTGAGGCGGAGATACTCGCTCGGCGGGCGGCGAGCGCGACGCGCGTGAGCGCCACGGAGCTGATTACGGAGCTGATGACGGCCTCGAGGGCCACGGCACGCCCGGATGCGCCCAGTACAGCGCGCCCGGGTGCGCCGGGCGCCGTTGGCATAGCCCTGGGTGAACGCGCGGGGTCAGCAGCAGCAGCAAGAGCAGCAGCAGCAGCAGCAGCAGCAAAGCACGCGATCGACGGCGACCTCGACGACGACGACCTCGACGACGATAGGGACGAGGACGACGAGGTGGTGCTTGAGACGGTGCATGGAGAGGATGTCATCGACAAGAAGGTGATGAACGCTCACGGCGGCGCCGTCGCGTCACGCGCCGCCTCCGCGCCCACGACGGCGCAGTGGCACGGCGTGCTACTCCTCGTGGCGGTTCCACAGGAGGGTGGCGAGGCGGGTGGGCTGTTTGGCAGTTTGGGCGGTGGGCTCCAAGAGACGCTCGAACCCTCTAATGGCCTCTGATGACCTCTGATGACCTCTGATGACCACTGAGGACCACTGATGACCCTCTGATGGCCTCCTCCATCAGGCGAGCGAGCTGTGCTCGAGCTGCTGCGTGGGCTGGTCACGCTGCGGATGGCTCGCCGCCCCTTCCCACTGGCGACCCAGAGGCCATCCTTTCCACACCGTCCTTGACGAACCCAGAGGCCATCCTTTCCACACCGTCCTTGACGAACCCAGAGGCCATCCTTTTCACACCGTCCTTGACGAACCCAGGGGCCATCCTTTTCACACCGTCCTTGACGAAACCAGGGGCCATCCTTTTCACACCGTCCAACACGAGGAGGCTGTGCGCGCGGCGGCTCGGGAGGCATGGGAGGCGTGTGTGCTGCTGCACGCGCAGCTCTTCTGCCGGCGAGGCTACCCATGCTGCCTCGCTAGCCTCATCGACATGCTCGCCCTCGACATGGCAGCTCTCGATGAGGGGGTGGGCGCCGTGCTGGGCGCCGCGGCGAGAGGACCACCCGCCGCCCAACACGGCGCCATCCTCGCCAGCCGACAGGCTCAGTTAGCGAGCATCGGCGCCGCCGTGGGCGCCCCGCACCTCGCCGCCGCCCTGGCCGCCGTGCTGAACGCGGCGGCTGTGCGATGGTACTCTGACGAGGCGTTACTTCCATCGCTCCGGCTGGCATCTGTGATGCTTCAAATCCATCCAAACGCCCTATGCTCGAGCGAGCCGGCGTTCACTGCGCTGTGGGATCTCGCCGTTGCCCCCTTTGGTGCCGATCGCTCAGCAGAGCCAGAGAGCCGCGGTGCTGGCTTGGCACTCCTACGGGCACTGCTGCTGCTCGCCCAAGGAGGCGGCAGCGGCGGCAGCAGTGGCAGCTCGGTAGTACCGGCACCCGGCGCCATGAGCGCTCACGACGGCGCCACGAGCGCTCACGGGGCAGTGATCGCCTTCGCCGCGCTTCGTCAATTGCTTCGCCCCCGAGTCCCCTCGCTCGTGCTGGCGATGGCCTCCGCGATCTCGCACGC
>JWZX01003094.1:0-13720 GCA_001275005.1 Chrysochromulina tobinii | reverse complement strand
CGCCACCCTCGCCGCCGCCGCCCTCTCCACCTCCGTTAAACCCTGGTGCACGGTACATGTTGGAGCTCCGGTCGCAAATGAACCTCATGGGGACGCCACAAACGTTTGACCAGTTGGGATTCAAGTCGGGCATTGGCGGTATGCTTCAGGTCCATGCCGATGTGGTCTCGGTTCGGTCAGTCACTGACGTCACGCCCACGGGTCGTCTTCGGCAACTTTTCGAGGGACTGCTTTTTCCATCGAATCGTCGGCAACTCCAGAATAGCCAGATAGCCGTCGAGTATGAAGTGCACTTTCAAAACTTGACCGCTGCCACTGAGGGCGTCCGTATTCTGAGCGGCTCGGCGGCGGATATCCAGGCTGGTTTGACTGCCAAAAAAAAAATCGAGCTTGCACAGATCGTTTTCACACGAACGATCTCGCCAGAGCTCGCAGCTCGCCCGCCCAAGCTCGTCCTCTCGTCCTTCCACTTTCCTATGTAAATATTTAATGCCGGAACGCGTCTTCGACGCTGGTCGGGCTCTCTGCTGTCCGATTCGATTCATTTGCAGCTGCTGGGCTGCGTGTCACGCCTGCCTGCAACACGGCCATAGGCGGTGCCGGCTCGCGCTGCCCTGTTGCTCGGCGATGCTGCTGCGCCTGGCTGCCTGAGGCGGCCGGCGCTGCTGCTGCTGATGATGATGAGGCGTCTGCGACGATGATGCGGTGTCAACGACAAATCTGCGAAGTGCACCTTCGGATTCTGACTGCCTCGCTATGTGCTGTCAGGTCGCGCATCGTTACCGTCGCCACGCTGGCCACCGCGTCGGCGTTCCAAATTGGAATGCCCATGGGCGTGCCTCGCACACCGGTGGTCTGCAGGTCTGCAGAGCTGCAGATGGCGGACATCGTTGACACCGCAGTTGGCGCTGGCTCTTTCAAGACCCTCGCCGCGGCGCTTGGTGCTGCCGGCCTCGTCGACACCATGAAGAGCCCGGGACCGTTCACCGTCTTCGCTCCGACGGATGCCGCTTTCGCCAAGCTGCCGGCGGGCACCGTCGAGGAGCTCATCAAGCCCGAGAACAAGGCGAAGCTCACCGGCATCCTCACTTACCACGTCGTATCTGGCAAGGTCATGGCCAGCACCGTCGTCACCATGGATGGCAAGAAGGTGCCCACCGTCAACGGCGCCGAGGTCACCATCAAGGTCGGCAAGGAAGGCGTCATGGTCGACGCCGCGATGGTCACGACGACCGACATTGAGTGCGACAACGGCGTCATCCACGTGATTGACTCCGTAATCATGCCGTCGGAGAAGAAGGCCGGCAAGAAGGGCAAGGAGAACAAGACACCGCTGGAGGACCTGGTGGTGGGTGCCGAGGTGGTGGGTAAGATCAAGTCCGTCATGTCGTATGGTGCCTTCGTCGACATCGGCGCGTCGACCGACGGGCTGTTGCACGTGTCCGAGATCTCGAATGAGTTCATCAAGGACGCGACCGAGAAGCTCACCGCTGGCGACAGCATCACCTGCAAGGTGAAGGCGGTCAACCTCGAGAAGAAGCAGCTCGCTCTCACCTGTAAGGAACCCCAGGCGCCGCGCGCGCCGCGCGCTGCTGGCGGCGGCGAGCGCAAGCCGAAGGCGGACCTCGCCGAGTTCGAAACCGCTGACCCGAAGGTGTTCATCACCGGCAAGGTGAACTCGATCACCGAGTTCGGTGCGTTCATCACGATCAAGGAGGGCGTGGACGGTCTGGTGCACATCTCGCAGATCCAGGATGGAGGTGTCAAGTCGGTGGGCGACGTGCTGACGGTTGGGCAGGAGGTGCAGGTGCGCGTGACCAATGTCGACAAGGCCAAGCGCCGTATTGGCCTCTCGATGCGCCCATGGGTGGAGCAGGCCGAGAAGTCGTCCAAGGGTGGCGAGAGCGGCGAGGAGGGCGGCCGCAGTGGCGGCTTCAGCGGCGAGGGCTGGATGTACGCGTCAGACGGTGTGACGGCGGAGGAGCTCGCCTCCATGAACGCGGGCGACGAGTTCACGTCGCCGTTCGATTTCGCGATGGCTCGCTCCGCTGCGGTCGCCTCCAAGAAGGCGAAAAAGGAGAAATACGTCGTGGGCCTCTCGGCGTGAGCGCGGCAGCAGCGCCACGTGCGCCGCCGGCGTTACGTTGGAGTACTCGTTGCGTGAACAGAGTGTTGTGGGGGATTCGTTGGCTGTGGGAAATTTGCGGGATGTGCTCTGCGGGTTCCATCCTGCTCCCATTCCTCAAAGGACGTGCAAAGCCCTTGCAACATGCGGCCCAAGGCGCAAGTGGAGTCGTGGCTCGCGTCGCTAAAGACGGACGTGGCGAAGCCGTACCTCGTCCTGCCCGCGCGCACCACCACGGGCGAGCTCCCCCGCCTTTGCAGGCTGCAGCCTGAGGAGACATACGAGACCCTTCAAAGTGCCCAGACGCCCGAAATCCTCCACGAGGCCATGCAGCAGGCGGCGCGCGTGGCAGTGCTCGTCAACTACCGCCTTACGGGGATCGACCCCGCCGCAGCCGCCCCCCCGCCCGCTGCCGCCGTCCACGACGAGCCTTTGGTCGCAGTGGCCGCGGATAATAGCGTTCTCCCTGTGGCCGGGGCGGCGGTCAGCAATGGCATGCACATGAGCGGCGCGATGATGCGAGGGGGGGGCGATGATGCCGGGCGGCGCGATGATGGCGGGCGGCGGGATGATGGCGGGCGGCGGGATGATGGCGGGCGGAGTGCCGATGGCGCAGTGCGGTACGTGCGATGGCGCGCAGCAGTATGCGGCACAGTACACTGCCGACGGGCAGCTGGTCGTCGCCACGGCATCCCATGGCAACTACTACGGCTTGCCGGCCGAGATGATGATGACCAACGCGGCGGGGATGCCAGTGGGGGAGGGGAGCCAGCGCGGCGCCGCCTCGAACAAGCATTGCATCCACCCAGGCTGCACCAAGGGCGCCATCGGCAAGCTCCGCCTGTGCATCGCGCATGGTGGGGGCAAGCGATGCTCGCATGAAGGGTGCAACAAGGCGGCACAGGGCCAGAAGCCCCTGTGCAAGGCGCACGGCGGTGGCCGCCGGTGCAAGCACCCGGGCTGCCCGCGCTCCGCGCGCGATCGCACGGACCTGTGCATCGGCCACGGCGGCGGCAAGCGCTGTATCTACAACGGCTGCGAGACCTCTGCGCGCTCGGGCACCATCTACTGCTCGCTACACGACGGCGTCATCAAGAAGCACACAGGTGTGGCCTACGCGGTCCCAGGGGTGATGCAAGCGGGCATGATGCCGTCGCATCAGATGTACCCGGGCATGTAGGAGGCCAGCGCGCAGGAAGACGAAGGTGCATGAAGCTCCGGCAGCTCCCCCGTATCGAGGTCGACAGCCTTCGCGCGCCCAAAGTACGCCGGCAATTCGCTGATGCAGAGCGTCGGAGAGGCGAACACGACGTGCTTGGTCGTGAGGAGACCCGGGTTGTCGAAAAAGCGCTGGAAGATGAAGACTTGGAGAGGCCGAAAGAAAAAGGCGGCCTCCACGCTCGGCGCTCGAGCGCCCCTCGTTGGTCCCCAGGCGACGTAGCTTTCGATTGATTCTCCGTGTCGGCGCGGCGGGCCGCGCAGTGCCGTGTGTAGGAAGGCGTGTGTGTGTGGAGGTTGTCACACATGTCAGTCGCGACAGTCTAGAGTCTACGCAAACGGCACGGAGATCCCCCGCGGGCCGGGCCCGTCCGCGCGGTCGCACCCCGCGCGCCCGCCGCGCGGCCCGGTCTCCCTCTCGGTCCCTCGGCGCGCTCGGGCCTCGCCGCGGACCAAGTCGGGCTCGCGCCCAACAACAGTGGACATCCGCGAGCCGAGCGTCTCGCCCCGCCGCGCCCGCGGCGCGGAACATACCGGGAGCACTACACCGGCCAAGCCCCGGCGTTACGCCGGCGCCCATGGACGCGACCCGAATCGCAGCGCTTGTTCCCTCCTACGTACGGTCTTGGATCTCCTCGCTCTGCCCCCGCTGACCACAGCCAGCGGCAGCGCCGCCGCTCAGAAGCTCTTGAATGTGGCCACCCGAGCCTCTGGGGCGATGCGGAAGGGTGCCGAGAACTCGCGCCTGCTCAGGAGCGATTCGATCCCGGGACATCAGGGGTCTAGCCGCAGGCAGAGGGCACACACACAGGACCAGCCGAGGGGTCACTCTCAGAGGCGGTTGGATCGAGAGCGAGCTATTCACAGCTGCTGCATAAAGTCATCGCTCGGCGCCTCATCCGACCGTGGCACAAGCACAAGGTCATCCGCATGCAGCTCGCCGATGTAAAACTCCTTGAGGTACGTGAAGCTTTCGCGAGACGCATGGTACAGCTCGAACAGGACGGTGCAGTCGACATTGAGCGCCTGCTCGGGGATGATCGTCGCGCCGCCAGGGTGCGCGGGCAGCCATGCCTCCAGATCATACACCATGCCATCCATGGTCACCCAACAGCCACCGCCTGCCTTGTTATGCCGCACGACGTCGGCCCAACGATGGATCTGGATCCGCTCCTCAAAGGCACCGAGCTTGCGAGCGCATGCCTCCTTGAGCGGCCGGCACTGCAGCGCCGCCGCCGCCGCCGCGAGTTCCGGAAGCGTCTGCATATCAAACGTATACGTATCCGCTGTACCACGATTCACAGCCTCGAGAAAGAGCAATACGCGGTCAAACGTAGCACAGTCGACGCCCACGGCGGCCTCCGGTGCGGGCGTGGCCGTGTCACGCACCGCCTTGGTGAGCGCTATGCACGGCTTCAACAAGCGCCGATGGACGGGGAACATCTCCTCATCACTCGTCATCACAAGCACCGCGTTGCGCGGCGGCCGCATGGAAGGCACGATCACTCCAGTGATGTGGATGCCGTCGCACACGGCACGGTGCGACGCACTGGAGGCGAAGGCGGTTGAGCGGCCCACGTAGACGCGCGTTCGTGCAGTGACGAGCCCGCGGTAGCAGTGGCTGCTCCGCACGATGCGCTGGTCCGCATCGCCCTCGGCCTCGGCCTCCATGGACGCATCGCCACCGCCTTCCTCGTCTTCCTCGACATCGGGTAACGTGCAGCCGGTGACGCGCAGGACGAGCTGCGTGCTGCCCTCGGGCACCGTCACAATGAAGATCTCGTTGTCGGACACGATCTCGTCAAAGAGCCATTTGCTGATGCGACTGTTGAGGGTGGCCGCGTCCTGCACAAATGGTACGCCGTCGCGAGGCGGGTGCATGAGCTGTACTTCAAGGCAAAGGCCCGCAAGCTCGCAGGAGCAGCAGCCCTCGTCATCGAGCGGCAGGTGAAAAGGAATCCACTCGTAGTACTCGTCCTCGCATACGTGCAGCGAGAGCCTCTGTGCTTCGCCAAGGAGCACCTCTCCTTCCGCCGCCTCTGCCGAAGGCCGGGCGCTGAGCACAAAATCGCTGCCGGGTCGGCACAATAGCGCGCGGCCGGAAGCGGCACCTAGCCGAGCGAGCGTAGCAGGCGCGACGAGAGCAGCCTTCATGTGCAAATTGCTCTCGCCGTCAAACAGCTTTTCACGTGCCACAACTTTGAGTGCGACACCATCAGGGTTGACGCACTTGAGGTCCTCGGCGTGCAGCTTCATCTTCTCTAGTTTGCTCACGGCATCATGGACTTCGACGCACTGCGTGGCCTGCGCGCGCTTGCGCTCGCCTTGCATGAGCGATGCCTTGAAGTTGACCATGTTGAATTTCACCAGGGAGGCGGCCGGCGCCCTCGACGCCCTCCAGGCTCTCTTGTTCCAAGGTCGACTGTGAAAAACGAACTTGTTCCCCACGACTACATGTAAACCTCCTTCGTACACGTAGCCCGGTTGTCGCGCACCAGGCTGCTTCTGTGTAGCTTTGATGACCAGATTGATCTTGAATGAACCGCAATTCAAGTTTCAACACGCGCCAGGATTCAGGTTTACGGCTGTCCATCATTGTGAGAGTATGAGAGTGCGTGTGGTGCTGAGATTTATTTCCCACGCGCGTGCTGTATGTTTATGAGAAAAAAAAGGGATTCACAAGGGACTTTATTTAGGTTCCTAAGGCGAGTAAACGCATCTCTTCGTAGCGCCATCTTTCGCACGGCTCTCACCGCGGTATCGCCGGCGGCCTGTGCCGAGCCCGACTGCCGCCGCGCTCCTTGTGGCTGCCGGCACCCATCAATCTCCCCTCCCGCACCGCATCATGGGCATCTGCGCCTCCAAGGCGGACGCCAGTGCGCAAACTGTTGAGCCACCGGCAACCACGAACAAGGACGACGTTCCTTCCACATCCGAGCTGACTTCGAAATCCGGATCGCTGCCTCCTCGCGCGGCCAACCTGGACCTGCCTCCGGCGGAGCCCGTTAAGGCTGCCGCCGCCGAGAACACGAACGGCGCTTCGACCACCGTTGAATTGACTCCCGACCAGACATCCCGGTCGCGGCTGTCAGCGCAAGTCGTCACCGCTGCCGATGACGATGATAGCAGCGGACCCGTGATCGTCGTTGATGCGCGTGTGTCCGCCGCCGGGACATCCATCACACCGCAGCCGCCGACTGCCGCCAGGCTCGCCGCGATCTCGAAGGCTGTCCAGGGCGCACGTGACAAGGCGACAGATGCGTGGGTCGGGGCGACGGCCGCGTTGCTCTCGCCGCAGAAGGCCGACTCGGAAACGGATGGCGATTCGTATGCGTCCGCCACCGAGCATCCCGAGCATCCCAAAGACCCAATCGTGCCCGAGCCTGTCCCCAATGTGCAGGGTAGCGCGCTGGGTAGCGCGCCGGGTAGCGGGCGGGCTGGGGCTGTCGAGACGTCGACTATCTCTCCGGGCGACGTGCAGGTGGACGCGGGTGCCGCCGACTCGTCGGCAGCGGAGTCGGCCAACTCGTCTCGTGATGCGAAAGGTCAGCTGAGCGCGTATCAGCGCTCCATGGCTCCCGAGTTGGTGGCTGTATGGGAGGAAGCGCAGAACTTCACCGAGGAGCAGAATGCGACGATGGAGGAGTTCCGGGCGGAGCTCGTGAAGGAGGGGTTGATGCAGGAGTGGATGAACAACAAGCCAACGTGGTACCGCTTCTGCCAGGCGCGAGGGTGGGAAGTAGCCAAGGCTCTCGTGATGATCAAAGACACCCTCGCCTGGCGTAAGGAGATGGGGATGGACTACGTCGACACCGAGCAAGGCCCCACCCCACGATTCCTGATCGATTTCGTCTATCCGGAGCTGGCGGAGGTCAAGAAGTGCTACCACTTCTCACACCACAAGACGGATAAGAATGGCATGCCCGTCTACTTCGATAGGCTGGGCGACCTCAACTACAGCGCGATGATCGCGATCGAGGGCTCAACGCCAGATCGCGTGTTGAAGTACTTCACCTGGTACGCGGAAGCCACGTGGTTCTACCGACTGCCCGCCGCCTCGCTCAAATGCGGGCGGTACGTGGGCAAAGGACTGTACGTGATGGACCTGTCCGGTTTCGCGCTCTCGAAGCATTTCACCAAGGAGACACGCACCTTCATCCAGGCGTTCATCAAGACCGCCTCCGACAATTATCCCGAGACCATCTACAAGACCTACATCATCAACGCGCCGATGCTCTTTCGCACCGCATGGGCTTTCGTGAGCAACCTGCTCGACGCGCGCCAGAAGGCCAAGTTCAGCATCCTGGGCGGTCCGAGGGAGTACCTACCCAAGCTCCTCGAAGTCATGGATAAGGAAGACATCCCCGTCCAGTTTGGCGGCACGGACACGAGCTGCAACTTCTACGAGGAGCAAGGGCCGTGGCAGGAGCTCATGCCGTCCAAAGCGGGCCCACGAGTCAAGTGAGCGGCTCGGAGAGATCGCGATCTCGACGGTCGAGCTGCCCACGAGCTTGAGAGAGCACGGGTCTCGCGCCACATCGGCAGTCGCGCGAGAGCACGCAGTGGCGCGAGAGCAGTGCAGCGACAGGGCGACGGCGGCGGGGTCTCGATTCGTCCCGTCTTGCACAGTCAGATGTGCGGAAAGGGGGCGTGGTACTGACGCTGCGCGGGAACGAGCCGAAAGGGAGATCCATCTGGCGGGGAGCTATGTATCTGGCGGGGAGCTCATCATCGGCCGCCAATCGGTCTACGGTCTGTGCGGGGCGTGGCTCGATCGGACGTCCCTATAGTGGACATCTGCAGAGTATCGTGCACGGTGCAGCGCAATCGCAAAGATCCTCGCGCTCGGCTGTCGTGTGCGTGTTCCCACTGGCTCTGCGTGCAACTGCATGGTGCCGACCGGTGAGCGGTCCGGTGTGGTGCATTTACAACTCTGATATGGTGTATGGTGTGTGGTGCGTGTCACCCGGTGTGGGCTGGCGTCTCGATCTAAAAGAAGTAACTTAAGGTCCCATCAGTGATCAGAGTTCAGAGTGACTAGTTTTTACTTTGCTTTCACATCTTCCGCATGCCGAACGACGTATGCTTGTACACGGCCTTATGATTCTTCTGCCCTTTGCGCGGCTCCCTTTCCGCGGCCGCAGCGGCCGCGTCTTCGGCACTGACGAACGCGTACGTCTTCGCACCGACGCTAATCTCGGCATTCGGCAGGTGAGCGTCAGCATCTCCCGCATGCTCATCGCCCAGAGTCCGTCGATGTGCATAGCCGGGAAAGGCCTCGGGGGAAAAAGTGGAGCACGACAGCACTCGCAATCCGCACATCTTGGCGATGACGACGGCGCCCCACGAGTCGTATGGCTGACCTCGCTTCAGCGTGATGTGCATCTGGCCACCGGGTGCGAGTAGCTGCACGCTCGCGGTGAAGGTCGCGCGCAGCAACGACTGGTTGGTGGCGACGTTGCGCTGCTGGTCTTTGATGCCAGCGCCCGCGTGCGGGAAGTTGAAGATAATTCGATCGAAGAGACCGAATCGACGCAGCAGCGCGTGCGTATGGCACTGTGTTGCGTCCACGCAAAAGACGACCGTCCCGCCCACGCCTCGCACTGTCTCCACATTCTCTCGCAACCCAACATACTTGCTGGTCGCAACGTCCTCGTCATCGTAGACGGTAGCCACCAAGTTCGTAGAGTCTCCCCACAAGATGCTGAGCGCCGCGGCAAAGGAAAAGTCGCCTTCACCCAGCAGGAGCGTGCGGTGATTCGAGGCGTATGGGCAGCGTGGCGTCAGGGCATGCCCCGGCGTAGAGGTGCCTTGCACCCGCCCCTTTTTAGGCGACGCTGCTGGCGAGTGGCGGGCCAGCTTGACTGCTTTCTTGTGTGGCAGCGGCAGCGGCTTATTAACACCCGCACTGTGTTTCTTCTTCGCCGCCTTCTTGGCTAGCTTCATCTGGCCCGCCCTTCCTTTCTTGCCCATGGCGCTCACGATTTTCTCACGTGCCCTGCTCCTGCCCTCGGAGTTTCGGAGAACGAATATAAGTTAATTAACGAATAGTCGAGTCCGTGAGAAGTAACGGGCCGATCTAGTGAAGCGTCCTTACCCCCCCCCGCGACCGAGCCGTCCACCCTCCACCGTGCCTCCCTATGAATGATGGCACCTGGTAATACCTGGCACCTGAATCTGTTTTTCCCCCGGCCTGGGTCAACCCTGCAAATGCAAATACGCAAACGGCCGGCGGACGCGGACACGGTTCGCGTCCGGTCGGCCTTAGGTCGGCCTCCGTGCTCTCCGTGCTGTGTTGCCGCTAACTTCAACGCGTCGCGCGCCACCCGACCGGGGGGCGCCGGCGCGGAACGGCGGAACAGCACCGCTCACGCGGTCACGTAAAGCCAAACCGAGCGCGGCCCGCCCCGCCGCCCGCCCCCCCCGCCACGGGCACATACAAGTTTCAACACGGCGCCCGACACGCAGCGGGACAATTTTATTTTTTTAACAAGGGGTAGAGTAGTACATCGAAATCCGTTTCCCATTCCGTATTGTATGTACCACGCACTGACTGCACTGTCCACTGACCTTTGGGGGGCCCTGTCACGGGCCTCACTAGCCCCCGACCCCGTGCGCACGCTCATACCCTGTGCCGCGGTAGGCGGAGGTCGCGACATGCATCGCCTACGCACGCCCTCGCCCATCCTCTATCCCCATGCGGGGCGCGGTGGGGAGCTCTCGTTGGCACGTTGGCACGTTGGCACGCCGTCTCATAGGTTCAGAACCTTGTTGAGCGCGTTGAGGTTGGCACGGAAAATGCGCGTGTGCGGGTGGTCCTGGCCGAGCACTTTCTTGGCCTCGCGTGACGCCTCGACGAGCAGCGTGTGCGCCTCCTGGAAGCGGCTCGACGCCTGGAATAGGCTGGCGAGGTTGTTGATCGAGGTTAGCGTGTCGGGGTGCGAGTGACCGAGAACCCTGCGTCGGGCCTTGAGTGCCTCGATGTAGAGCGGCTCGGCCTCATCGAGCTCGCCTGCAGCCTTGAGCAGCGCTCCGAGGTTGTTGATGGACGTGAGGGTCTCAGGATGGTCGTTACCTTGCATCTCGCGCCGCGCCTGGCATGCCTCCTCAAGGAGGGGCCGCGCCTCGTCATATCTGCCCTCCTCGCGAAGCAGCAGACCGAGGTTGTTCATCGAGGTGAGCGTCATCGCGTCTCGATCGCCGAGCTCGAGACGGCGCGCGTTGAGCGCCTCCGTAAAGAGAGCCTTCGCCTCCTCGGTGCGCCCCGACTCACGCAGCAGCTCGCCCACGTCGTTAATCAGCATCGATGTGCCGCGCTCTCTCGGAGGCAACCTAGCGAGCTCGGCCAGGCCTGCCACGAGCAGCGACTCGAGTGCCGCGGCGGCTGCGGCGATCTGGTCGACCTGCTGGACCGCAGGCGCAGGCGCAGGCGCGGGTGCCGCCTGGGGCAGGGGAACCTGGAGCGCGGACACGCTCCCGGGCACCGGCCTCGCGCCAGCTCGCTCCTCAGCGGCGCGTGGAGCGGCGGCGCGGCCTTCCACACCCTCCGAGCCTTCCACACCCTCCGAGCCGGCGAGGGCCTTTTCGGCGGCGGTGAGGGTGGCAGCGGCGCGAGGATCGAGCTCCTCAGGCTTGAAGCCCGCCGTGCGCAACTCGGCCTCCGAGAAGCCCCAGGTCGACCGGAGCTCTTCCGGTGAGAGCTCGAGCTGCACGCGCAGCTCTGCAGTGGTATAGCCGGCCTCGAGGACCTGCTTGACGGTCCACTTGCACTTCTTGTAGAGTACTTTGGCAGTGAAGCCCGTCTCCCGCACCTGCGCGGGCGAAAAGCCCGCCTCCACCATATCGGACGGCGAGAATCCCGCCTGCTTGAAATCCGCCGCTGTGAACCCGGCGGAGACGCGAATCGGAAAGAAGCCGACGCCGGCCTTGCGCATGGCATGGATTGTGACGCCTCCTTTCTTGAGTGAAGGGAGGTCGTAGCCGGCAGTGAGCAGGTGGTTGACGCCGAAGCCGTTGGCCAGCAGCTCGGGCAGCGGGTCTGATCGCTTCACCGCCGGCGCGAGCTCGTCCACCCTCAGCCCCGCGCCCACGAGGGCATGCCAGCTGGAGCCGAGATCGCGCAACTGCACAGGCGGGACCCCACTCGCGATCATCTCCGCGAGGGTGACGAGAGATGGGTCGGCGCTCGCGAGCGCGGCCCGGCCCGCCTCGGTGTCCGCGCGCTTGGCAAGCATGATGTTCACCGCCGCCTCCTCCACGCCCGCCTCGACGAGCTGCTCGAATGTACGATGGGGCGCGTTGTCGTCCTTACGCTTGGCACCGTCGCCTTTGCCCTTGGCGCCGCCCTTTGTGGGAAGCCCCGCTCCCGCGCGCCCACCACGCTCGCTCCGCTCCTGCGCCCGCTGCAGCCGGTTAGCGCTCACGCGACTCGCTGTCGACGTGCCTGCTGCTGCTGCTGGCTTGCGCGCTGCGACGCTGCCGTCCCCGCCAACTGAGCCCGACCCGCCTAGGCCCGACCCGCCGCTGCCGGCGGCGGCACGATACCCGCCGCCGGCGCTGCTGGAGGGGCCAGCGGGCGCAGAGCTCACCGCACTCTTGCCGGGGCTCGGCGTCTTGGTGCCGGCGTGCTCGGCCGCCGTGTTGCGTTTGCTGAAGAAGGTGTCGGAGGCCACGGCCATCATGCGCGCGCTCATGTCGGAGGCCTTCTGCACAGCACTCTGCGCTCGACTCTGCAGGCTTTGGCTTTCAGGCGGATAGCCCCAATCGTCGGGCGGCTGCGTGATCCCATGCTCCTCGGCTACCTCGAGCAGCTCTGCCCTAGTGTGTGCGCCGAGGATCTTGGCAGGTGGCACGCCCGCGTGTCGCAGGATGCGCTTGATCGCGGGTGTCTTGACGGAGTCAAAGGACGGCAGCTTATACTCCACGGCCGTGCCGTCTGTGTCGTGCACGACGCCCACCCGCGCGCCGCTCGGCTCGAACCTCTCGTAGTCGTCGCCCTTGTCCATCTTCCACCCTACACACTTTGGGGAAATTGGCGAAAAGTTTGAGAAAGGGTCAGTTTGAGAAAAGGTCAGCACAAAACGACACGGTTGTGCGCGGATTGGGGAATGCACGGGATCCGGACACCCCACCCCTCCAACGCTCCGAACCCGCCACGCCTTCGGCAGCGGATCGGCGGATCGCCCTCGTCGGCGGGGACGCGCCGCCGACCGTCTCCTTCAGGTGGAGGTTTTCATTTGGGGGGTTTTGGCGTAAATTTGGGGCGCGACGCTCGCTCGATCGATGAAAGGCGTCATCAGGCGTCGGCGCTCGTCTCCAACACAGATGGCGCGAGGAGTCCCATCCATGCGCGACGATCATGGTTTGTATCACCGCTTGCGTGCGATTTTGTTCGTGCTCGTGATCGAATGGACCAGTGCGCAATGCGTGCCGAGACCAACGCAGTGGCGGCTGGTGATCAGTCAGGAATATGACTGGTTGGAAGCTTACGTCTACGAGATTAATCTTTTCGAAGGGACGCTGGGTCTTGCCTCAAGCTATGCAGGCGACAACTGCACCTTCGCTGGGCACCAGACAACGAACCCGGGATCACGCGCATTCGACGGCAGCACGGCGACATGGTGGCAGACGTGCTATTATAAGGTCGGCGGGTGGGTACGATTCAACCTTTCAGCGCCAGCCGCTGTAACAAAGCTGTGCGCAAACCAATATAACGGTCATCAAGGGAACACTGTCAAAGCGTTTCTTGTCCAATATTTGGAGGGTGGCAGTTGGAAGCTAGCATGGAACACTGGTGCCGACGGCAACATGGGGCCTGGCTATGTGTGCCGTACGTCTACGGTAGCAGTCTGCCCATCGCCTCCGGGGTGGCCTTCACAACCACCACCACCACCTTCTCCACCACCGCCCTCACCCTCGCCGCCGCCTCCGTCGCCACCACCGCCCTCACCCTCGCCGCCGCCACCTTCGCCTCCGCCACCACCATCACCACCTCCCTCGCCGCCGCCACCCTCGCCGCCGCCGCCCTCTCCACCTCCGTTAAACCCTGGTGCACGGTACATGTTGGAGCTCCGGTCGCAAATGAACCTCATGGGGACGCCACAAACGTTTGACCAGTTGGGATTCAAGTCGGGCATTGGCGGTATGCTTCAGGTCCATGCCGATGTGGTCTCGGTTCGGTCAGTCACTGACGTCACGCCCACGGGTCGTCTTCGGCAACTTTTCGAGGGACTGCTTTTTCCATCGAATCGTCGGCAACTCCAGAATAGCCAGATAGCCGTCGAGTATGAAGTGCACTTTCAAAACTTGACCGCTGCCACTGAGGGCGTCCGTATTCTGAGCGGCTCGGCGGCGGATATCCAGGCTGGTTTGACTGCC
>JWZX01003093.1:0-26901 GCA_001275005.1 Chrysochromulina tobinii | reverse complement strand
GGCGCCGGCGGCGGCGGCGGCAGGGCGGCCGACGGGTGGGGCGCTGAGATGGGCGCGGAGATGAGCCGGCGCGCCCGCTCCAGCGCTGACACGTGGCCGGTGGGCATCAAGAGTTTCGTCAAGAGCTTCGAGGCGCCCGGCAAGGGCGCCGGCATGGGCGCCGGCTCGGGCGCCGCCGCGCCGCGCACTGCCGACGGCGGCACGGGTGGTGCTGGCCTCGAGGTGCCCACGATGGCGCCCATGATGGGGCTGCAGCTGCCCGCGTCGCCCGCCGAGCTAACACCGGGGACCACGCTCAACACGGCGCTCCCCTTACCCGACGCGAACGCCGCCACGGCCGCCGCGCTGACGGCCGCGACGCTCGCACTGCCGCCAGTCGCGCCCCTCTTCGCCGCCGATGCCGCGCTCCTCGCGATGCTCGCGGACCTTCCCGACTGCTCACCTTCGATGCTCGTCGCCGCCGCGTCCGAAATCCTCCTTCGCTCCGGCCCAAACTCCGCCCACCACGGCGCGCACTCCGCCCACCACGGCGCGCACTCAGCCCACCACGGCGCACACTCCGCCTTCACGCAGCCCACGATCCCATTCAAAGAGCTGAGCGGCCTCCGCTTCGTGCTCCTGTGCGTGAGCCACGCGCAACCGATCGCGTCGTTGGCGCAGTGCTGGCCCAAGCTGCACGCCCTGCTGCGGCGTGCGCAGGCCGCTCCCTCGGGTGCGATGCCGCCGACTGCGCCGCTGCTGCTGCTGCTGCTCTGGGAGTGGTGCCGTCGAGTGGACACCCTCGGCACGGAATCGCCCCTCGAACGGCCCAGGGAGCTCCGTGAAGCGACCGATGTGTGCGACTTGCTACTCAAGGCGACCGCCAAGACGCTCACGACGGCGCTCAGCTGCGTGCCCGCTGCGCCGGCGCCACCGGCCAGCGGCGCCGCCACCGCCGCCACCGGTGCCACCGGTGCGCCACCGGCACCAGTGCACGCGATGAGCGGCGGCGGTGGCGGCGGTGGCGGCGGTGGCGGCGGTGGCGGGGGAGCGGCGTGGTCGGCCGAGCTCGACGTGCATGCGAGCGCGCAGTGGGAGCACGATGACCCAGGCGTGCTCGCCCTGCTCGCGCTCGAGCATAGCATGATGCCCCTCCTCGCGCTCCTCCACCAGCGAGCGATTGGGGCGCGTGCCCACGAGCACGCGTCAGGCGCCGCGTCGGGCGCCGTCTTTGCTCACGCACTCACCTCGCGAGAGCATGTGCGCACGATGGAGACGATCGAGGCGGTGCTTCCGATGGTGCTCCGACCTCTCGAGCAGACCCCTGCCATCGCCCCTTCCCCCGCCAACGCCCCCTCCCCCGCCAACGCGCCCTCCTCCGCATCGCCCCTCGGCGCGGCCGGCGCGGACGCGGGCGCGAGCGCGCCGACGCCCGACGATCGGCCCGATCGACTCGCTTGCGCGGCGCTGCGTGTGCTGCTCCGGCTGACCGCGCTACCGAGCAGCGCACGCACCTGGCGCGGCCCCGTCGGCCGGCTGGTGGCCCACCCCACCTTCTTCACACGCCTCACGCGGCGCACCCTCCCGCTATGGGCGCGCGTGACCAACGCATGGCTCGGCCTCGACACACCGAAGCATGCGATGGGCAAGCTCCTCGGCCTCACGGTGGGCCATCTCACCGTCGGGCGCGTCGGCTCGCCCATCAATTGGTTCGCCAACTGGTTCGCCTCCGCCTCGGACGACGCGCATGCACACGCGGATCGGTTGCGGAGGCTCTCGTTTGCTCTGTGGGTGGGCGACCACAATCAATACGTGGGGGCGCTGCAGGGGATGCTCATCGAGTCCGTCGTCGCGGGCTTCAAGTTCGGGTACGCCGATTGGCGCTACAGTGACGACTTGCGCGCCTCCGTCCAAGTCGAAGCGCTGCGCTGCACGCGTGTGCTCGCCGTGCGAGTCGCCGCCGAGCATCTGACGGCCCTCTGGCCCGTAGCCATCGCCGAGTTGCAGCGGGTGCTCCTCGCCCCCCTCGAGGCTCGCCCCGCTCTGCTGCTCGCGGCGTGCCAGCTCGTCGACACGCTCCTGACGGTGCTCCCCGACGCCTTCTCGCCCTTTGAATGGATGTTCGTGCCCTCGTGGACGGCGCCGTCGTGGGCGGCGCCGTCGTGGGCGCCCGTGGACTGCGGCAGCGCGACGCGTCGTCTCGAGCACCAGGCGGCGACGAGCGCGGCGGCGCCCTCGACGGCGCCCACGACGGCGCCCTCGCCTGCCTTCTCGTCCACCTCGCCCCCACACGTCTACGCCTCCCCCTCCACGCTCGTGCCGCCGGCCGAGTTCGCCGCGCTGCTCGAGCCGCTCGCACAGCTCACTTCGCCGTCCACGCCGCCCTGCCACGGTGGGGGCCTGCTCCGCCCCTCGGCCGACGGCCGAAGGCGGCCGTCGCTTGGCATGCGCACCCTCTCACACGCCTCCGAGCTCGCGCCGTTTGCGTCGAACCTGCACCGGCATCTCGCCGCCTCGGCCATCCTGCCGCGCTGCGCAGAGGTCGACCTGCCGCTGCTCGACGTGCTCCTCGGATGCGAGTTTGTGGCGCCGAGCGAGGCGGAGCTCATGCTCGCGCCGCACCTGCTCTCGACCCTCGAGGGCTGAACGACCCATTGCTCTCGTCTCTCGAGGGCTGAACGACCCAGGATACGTGCGACATGAGACTTACCGCAGTGCCTTCGAGCCCACGCCGTTTCTGGCTCGGTCTCCAGTACTAGGTCCCTAACTATACAGTATGCTCAACATTATGGCGGCGCAGCAACCGCTAAGTTGCAGGTACATGTGTCGAATTGTATGGTGCGCATGATGGTACGACAGCTGTAGGTGACGCTCGTAGTTCTTCAGCCGATTTGTCAAGCAACATGCCATCGATTCTCCGACACGGCACGGTAGGCTGACATGTAGGCTGAACATGTGGTCAGGATACAGGAAGATTAGATCCGATTCACTCGACCGGAGGGTCGACACGAGCTACTGTGCAACAACCGCAACTGCCGCAGGCCCCTTAGCGCTTAAAGGCGGACTGCCCGTCGCCCGCTGAGGCGATTATAATGAAGCGTGGTATTCCAGCTCTGCCACCTCAACGTGTTTAGGGTGCCGGGTTCAAAGCCAGGGAATTGCACTGCTAGGTTCGTGCTGAAGCTGAGCTGCGCCGTCGCATTGAAGGAGGTAATGTCGCCTGCAATCGTGAACGAGAACGCACTTCTTGCCACGTGTAGATGCCTCACCACAGGCTGGGCGTGTATTGTCAAAGAAAAGCTCTCCGCTGCATGCAGCCGACAAAGTCTTCCTTCTTTTGCAGAAGGGGAGGGCGATCTCGCGTCGTCGTGGCGGATGCCGGAGCAGCTCAGTGCGTGCGAGCCATCGCGGCACGAGAACCGTTGCGAGATTGCTATTAGGCCGGTTTTTATCGTTTTTGCGCTCTGGTCGTCTGGAGTGCAAACTAAGGCGCGCGTCTGCCGTTAGTCTGCCGTCTCGGCGGGCCGAGACGACACCACCACAATGAGGATCAACTACTACATCCATCACGAGGACGAGCCCGCGTACATGCTCGCCGTCGAGTGCACATTGATTGGGACCCACTCACGTAAAGAGCCGTTCACAAATATGTGGGTCCTATGGCACTCTTTATTTACAGGCCGCATGCCGCCGGTAGTGGAGGTGGCCTTACACAAATTGTACCGAAGATGTTGTTGTCGTTATGCCTGCACTGCCGCTCATTCCGCGCTCAATTCCGCGCCGCTTGAGCAGCTCAGTGTCGCGACGCGGCCTGGACGATCGAGACTTGTTCACGCGCTTGGTCGCCCGCTTCTCGTCCATGTTCTCGTCTGGGTCGGTCGTCCAGTTGCCCGGGCTCGAGCTCGCCGGTGCTGGCGAAGCAGCGTGGGCCAGGTGGCTCCGATTGGTGCTGCCGACATCGTCACCCTCAGCCTGAGTGGTACCCTTGGCTTTCCCTTCACCCTTCGCCTTTCCTCTGGCCTTTCCTCCCGCTGCCTTTCCTCCGCCTGCATGGTCCTCGCCAATTCCCGCCATGTTCGCTGTACGACTCGCGTACTCCTCGAGCTGCCTCCCTACCGGCACTGCTGCCGCGTCCCTCACGCTAGGCGGCTGCAACTCCAGAAGCCTTGCCTCCTCTGCTTGCATGTCGATCGCGCTCACCTCCGCGGCAAGCGCAACCTCATCAAGGTGCTCCTCTCGCGACCGTTGGCGCAGCAGCTCCTGCAGCACGCCGCTCTCATACGCGGACCTTTGCATCGCCTCGAGGTACTCGCGACCGGGCTCGTCGCCGTACGTTGTGCTATAGGCGACTGCTATGGAGAGAAGAACGTGAATGGCCATTTACACTTGACCGTGGCGTCCACTGACGTTTCGTATCCAACTTTTGCATGCTTCGATCTTCAGAGGCACCTTAAATATTTAACCTGGCATATCCTGAAGTCTTAGACATGCAAACGTAACGTAGTGGCTTGTATCAGACATGCAGAACGTAACGTAGAGGACCAGAGAACCAAAGGGTTGCAAGGTACCTAGCATCCTGCAGCTCGGTTCCCTTCAAGTTTGACGGCTTGAGCCTCGGCCTTCGCTCCTCCGGCCAACTCGTCCAAACAGCCCTTGGCCGCACTTGTAGAAGACGAGCCGGTCGGGCCAGTAGTGGCGCACCGCTAAGACGTAGCCCACGAGGTCGGTGAATGTGGCACTGATACTTCCGATGTATAGGGCGGTCCACTGCACGACCCCCGAGTGGTGCACGTCGCTCGGGAAGATGACGAAGCACAGGAGCACGTAGCAGATGGCAGCGAATGTGTTGACGATCGAGAGGTCGACGGCCTGCATGTACTGCAGAGCATAGAGCTCCGAGAGGAATCGCACGCCACCGAGCGCCCCTGTGAACGCGACGCCTACCGACAGGATGGGCGGACCGAGGGTGATCGCATCGACGAGGGTGAGCATCTCGCCGAGCCCGATCGACAAGGGCGTGAGCACGAGGAAGACCATCGTGTCCACCCAGAAGAGCGTCGCGATCGGCGACATCTGCGTGCGGAACGTCATCGAGCTCGCTCGGAGCAGCACAAGCTTGCAACCGGAGAGTAACGAGGCCACGATCATCGCGACCATTCCCAAAGCTTGGTCGTTGTACTTGTCGAGCGGCTGGTTGACTGCCATGTGCGTCAGGGTGGCCACGGAGGCGCCCGCGGCGATGACGCACACGAAGAAGACGATGATCGGCTGCTTGAACTCGAGCTTGAGGGTCGACTCGACCACGAAGGTGAAAACGGGGGCGAGCGCGGCGAGGCACTGCTGCTGCGGCGGGTCGAGGATGGAGATCGCCACGTTGGTGAGCGCGAGGTCCGCGACCGAGACGAGGCCGATGACGCCAAAGATGGCCCAGCTCGGCCTGGGGATGGGCTGGAAGCACGTCGGCTGGACCATGAAGAGAAACATCAGCCACAAGATCGTGCACGCGCTCGAGACGGCGCTATACGCGACGCCCGTCGTGTGGATCGCGTTCTCGTCGTGCTCCTGCGTCTTCTTGAGCATCACGAGGGTCAGGAGGCTTTTGACGACGAAGACGACGACCACGAGCCCCGCCGCCACCCAGACCGCCCCCAGATACCAATAGTAGTCCCGTTCCCCCGGCTTGGGGCCCACGGACCCCTCCCAAGCTGGGGCCACCCATGGGGCCAATGCCTCGGCGTCGGCACTCGCAGCGTCGGCGCTCGCGGCGTCCGTCTTCTTGGCCGCGGCCGCATCGGTCTTTGCCTGCGCGATCCGCAGCGCGCGCTCGTGCATCTTGTAGCGCACGGTCGAGCCGAGAGCGGCGAAGGTGAGCATTAATCCCACTATCTGGAGCATGTGGATGAGGTGATTGAAGATGATGATGCTCAAGATGGCGCTTACGAGCTGGCGAACGGTGGCGAGCGCGGCGAAGGTGAGCGGCCCGAAGCGCCTGATCGTGATCAGGATGAAGAGCTGGCCGACGGCCGAGGTGATCGAGAGCACGACGGCCTCAATGATGATCGCGGGGTTGCGCGAGAAGAAGCCAATGGTCTCGACCAGTTCGTCGGACGAAATCAAGCCGACCAATGAGAAGAAGGCGCCCCACACGGAGAGCAGCAGCATCATGGGCAGGATCGCCGTGTCCTTTTTGAACGTGGCCGACTGCCACGTGGACGTGTACGCGTCCGCCGCGAGGAAGATGATCACGAGCACCAGCCCGCCCACGTTATTCTCGATGATGTGCCCTTCGTGCTTGTGCGCCGCGTCCCCGTCGTACAGGAGGAAGAGGAGCGCGCCCATGAGCACCACGAGCGAGGCCATCCAGTCGAAGAGAACGTACTGCTGACCGTAGCACGCAAAGTTCGCGAGCATGACCGTGGGCATCTTGCACGCCTTGCTCAGCACGAGCACGGGGAAGGAGATGAAGTGGATCGAACCATACTGGCACACGGACGAGATCGTGTTCGTGTAGCCGCCGATCGCATACTCCCAGATCGAGGCGCGCTTCTGCCACTGCTCATTCGCCGGGCCTGGCGAGCAGCACACTTGCACCAACCCAAGCAGCACCAGCGCCAGCATCACGGCAAAGAGGCGGTTGACAAACGTGAGCATGTTCACACCCGTGAAGCGCTCGCCTTTCGGGTGCGCGGCATTGTAGTACGTGCGCGTCATCACACTCTCCTGGTAGACGCCGTAGATCATGAAGATGCCCACCACACCGAACGCGCACAGGAGCAAGTCCCGCGCATCGATCCAAAACGACCTGTGGCAGCCGAGGATTATGTTCTCCGCGTCCAAGTCCTCCTCGGCGGGCAGCAACGCGGGGCTTGATGACGAACGTGGAAGTTTCAGATCCGCCGCCGGCGTCGCCGCCGGCTGATCCAAGAAGAACCGCACCATCGCGTGCCAGCGGCTCTCCGGCTTCAAGCCCTTGCGCCACTCGAAGAGCCACACGACCATAAGGGCGAGGACCAAGAAGACGGCCGTGGAGATCAGCGGCGGCAGCGTCATCTCGACAAGCGAATCGACGGTGGAGTCAGGATCGCCATCATCGGGCGCCGATGGCGGAGCTTGCTCATCGAACGCTTCGTGCGCAATCCGCCATCTCGGCAAGAGGCGAAGGTCAACTTCCCCGATGATGGGGGGCATCATGTAGGAGTTTGCAGTGTGGTTGTGCACGGGATCGAGCAGCTGCGAATGTACCAAGGCTTTGGCAGAGGCAAGCCCATCGGCAGGAACCCGCATTGGGCCGGCGAACTCGGCGAACTCGCGTTCCACGCCAGCTGCTGCCTCGTCCTGGACGCCACAAAAACCCACCTAAAAAGGAAATGAATGTGGTTAATGGTCCTCTTGCCAAAAAGGAAATGCCAACCCCGATTCACACCGCAGTCATATAGTTCGAATCAGTTAGCGCCGCTGAGCTTCTTCAACTTCGGCGGCGGCTTCTTCTGCTGCTCGTGATGACAGGTGCTTCAATCGGCGCACACGCCGTCCGCGCCCTCCTCCTCTCTTGCCGCCACTCGCGTGCCTCACCGTGTCGCCCCGGTCCGCGTCCGCGTCCGCGACGCTCGCTGCGGCGCTCGCCGCCGCGGCGCCCTCAACCTGCCACTGCGCCGCAAACTGTCTTGTGGCGAGCTCGTGAAGCCGAAAGTCATCGGGGGCGTTCTCGCGCACGGCCTCGGCACAGCCACGGCGCGCGTGGGCATCGGCCTCGCAAAACTCGCGCGCGCTGAGCACGCGCGCGTTCCGATGCTGCTGGCGGTCCCATGGGCCGTGCACTGGGCGCGGCGCGGTGCGCGTGTACGCCAGCGTTGAGAGCAGCAGCCCAGAGCGCACAAGCAGGAGAGCGAGCGCGTCGTCAAACCGCTCGAGCGGCGCGAGGACGTCGACGCAGCGCGCGAGCCATCCAGTCAGCGTGGCCCACTTCGCGGCGCTAAGGCGCCGTGGCGTGCCTGGCGCTGCCTTGGCAGCGAGGTCGTCAGCCCACTCGGACGCACGCCCGTCAGCGCCGTGCAGCAGGTAGCGCGACTGCATATTCGGGGGCACCCAGTCGGTGAAGTTTTGGCCCCAGCGCGCATCGCCGGTGCGTTGCCGCGGCCGCGCCGCCCAGTCGTAAAACGAACTGTACCACGAAAAGGGCTCGCGCACGCGCACCATGACGACGACGCGGCACACACGTGCAAAGGAACCTGCGCGTAGCGTCGCCAGGTCAGACCAAAAGGAGCCCGCGACCATGTGCGCCTCGGCGCACAGCCGCCGCTGTGGCGGTGGCTCTGCATTCAGCTCTGCGGTCAGCTCGGCGAGGCTGGTGTGGTTGAAGCCGACACGCGAGGTCCATGTGCGCCCCATGTCGTAGCCGATGTATTCGCAGCTGCCGCGCCGGGCATTGAGACGCAGCATCGAGCGTACCGTCGTGCCGGCGTTTTTAGGCACGTGGCGATCGAGGACAAGCCCGCAAGAGCTGCTCGCAGGACCATCAGACGGCATGAAACTTGTCCTTGCACCAAGCCCTGCACGGCCGACAAAGTGCCGGTGTGGTTGGCAACGAAGGGGGTGGTTGTGCAAGGGTTGTGCAGGGTGGTTGCAGCATGCAACGGAGCCGGAAGAGGGGGAAAGGGGGGGGGAAAGGGGCTGGAAAGGGGAGATGCAGTTTAAAACCAGGGCTGGTTCTTCTTGTCGTGGCCAGACTAGGAGTTGAGAAAGGGCATCTGGAACGGAGTTCTGTGCACTGCAAATGTCGAGTTGCTTGCGACCGAGCGCTGGTTGTGGGGTTGTTGAGCAGTCACGCATAGTACGCTGAGCCATCGTTTATGGGGGGGCGATAGTACGCTGAGCCTGGTTCAGGTCATTTATGGGGGGGCGATCGCCACAGCGATGAGCCGGCTGGGCAGCAGCGGGTTCGTCGCCGCTGCTGGAAGCGCCAGAATCGGTGGATCTAGACGCTGAGGCAAATCGTGTGTATTAATGGCGCGCTGCCGTCGAACGTACATGGCCGCCAGCTGATTATTCGTGGCCCGGATCGAGCGTCCGCCTCCGCCTGATGATCGCCACTCTGTGCCGCGCATTATGTAGTTGTGCCAATGTAGAACCCCGTTGTAATCGTTGCAGTCAGGGAGGTGCATCGCCCAGCGTGGAAGGATGAACGGCTTGAAGTACATTCCATGCCTTGTGTGAGGCGCTACCGGGATTATGTAGTGGCCGTCGAGGGCGCCACGCTCGAGCAGCATCCTATTGAGTGCCGCCCACCCCGCCATCGCGTTCGGGTTGATGTCATAGGGCCCTTCGTATCCTGACAAGGCAGTGGGTCGATGGACGTTCAGAAGTATGCAATCAGGGTACCTAACTTCGTTCAGAAGTATGCAATCAGGGTACCTAACTTCGAGAGTGCGCTCCTGTGCCACCTCCGTCACGGTGTCACGGCACGGAAGGCCTTGAAGTAGTCCTTCTTCTCCATCGCAACCTCCTCGCCCCTTCGGCAGATGATAGATCGTTCTCCAGAGTACTCAGTACTGATGAGGAATGGTGTGCCACTCACGGCAAATCTGTCTTGCATAAGGCGAAGGCATTGAACCAATGCCCCTTCCACGGATGCCATCATAGGAGGCTCACAAATCAAGAGTTTGGACGCGTCAAAATCGTTGAACTCGACTTTGAACCCCGGCATCGTGCTGTGGACGTCGCCGCACTGCTTTGCGCAGAGCCCAAGTGACTTCGCGTACTTCTCGACCTCTACGTGGATCGTCGAGAAGACTTCGACCTCGCTCGCAGCTTCCGACATGAAGTCGTCGCAGACAGCGTAATCGGCGAGCGCTGCGAACTCCTCGGGACGTCGGGAGCGCGTCGTACTGGGCGGGGCAGCATCAGCCGCCCTGGGCGGGGCAGCATCGGCCGCCGCTTGCCCCTCGTCTACCATGGCTGAGGGAGCAGCCACTTCTGCTTCCGCGGGCTGTTGGAAGACTAGATGTTTGCTCGTCAGGGGAAGTCTCAGGTCTTCACGTAAACGTTGGCTCATGATGGTGCTTCCGTTCTCACTCACTCTCTCACTCACTCCATTCGCCGACGTGAATAACATTTCCATATCCGGAAAGTTCTAAAAGTCCACCGATTCGTGCCGAAGACAAGTTGCACCCCGCGGGGTAGGCACATGGAGTACCTCGACGCGCGCTACCGTGGCCTGTCGCCCGGGCAGACCTTCGTGGCCAACGCGGAGATGCGTGGTCGCGCGCCCACGGTTCAGCCGGCGGGCAGGCGTCCTCCGGTCTCGCACCACTTTGAGATCGGCTCCATGGTGCCAGAGGCGATGGGCTTCTTGCCGTCACTGCCCGAGGTCGATTTTGGACGCGGCTGGCAAGGCCATGGCCGCCTGGAGCTTCCGCTCGCGGACGTGGTGCCACAGGCGCAGGCCCTCAACTTCCGCGGCCAGCAGCGGCCCGGCACACGCCCCGCCTTTGGCAACCCGTTTGAGGTGAGCCCTAGCCAGCGCTCGGTCGCAAGTTCAACGTACGCAACGCAGGCGCCCGAGAGCCAGCGCACGTACCTGTCGGTGAGTACGCAGCGCGCCTCGCGCGAGACGACGCCGCGCTCGGACCCTGGGCGCGCTTCGCCAGCGCAGGCGCAGTTCGGCGGCACACCGCCGCCCTCGCAGCGCCCAAGAGGATCATACTCGACGACCTCGCGCGACGTGGGCGCCGCGGTGGGCCAGCCTCCGGGCCTGCGCAGCCACTACGACAACCAGGCACTGCCGCAGCCGACCTCCGATGGCTTCAAGTCGGCGGTAGGCGGCGTGGTGCCCGGCTACGGTGGCCATGTGCCCAACGCGCCTACGCACTGTGGCACGAGCCACGTGGGTGGCGTGACCGCGGCGCACTTCGAGCAGCGCGGGCACGGCGAGCGCGTGACGCGAATGGCGCAGCAGTCCCCGTCCGAGGTCGCGGGCAGTATCGCCACCCACGTGGCTGCCTCCTCGATCCCGGGCTACAAGGGCCACCTGCCCGGCAGAGACGTTGGGGCTTTTGGCTCGTCCGACTGGCGCGGCGTGCCCATGTACGGGGCGAGCACGTCGCCTATCAGCTCGAATGAGCACTACGCGAAGCACCGCCCCTTTTACGCGGGCTCGCCGACGCGCATGCCCGACCTCGGGGCATGAGGATGAGCGCGTGAGTCGTGGGCTCCAAGGGCTCCAATGGCTCAATGGCTCAATGTGCCCTCAAGCTCCTCGCGGCGAAGCCTTCGAGGTCGCGGGTGGCGGCGGCACGAGAGGCGGCCGGTGCGGCTGCCCCTAGCCATGCCCCTGGTTCGTCGTCGCCGACCAGTCGCCGACGCGCCAGCTCAGCAGCTGCTGGCCATCGTCGCCGGTGCGACGCTCGCCGGAGCGTTGCGCCGAAGGGCCTCACGGGCACGCCGCAAAACGCCGACACCCGCGCCCTTCGTCAAACCCGAAATTTAACAAAACGCCATGAAAAATCTTCCCAGAAAAGGCAATTCTCCCAAACCGCTTCTCAGAAAGGGAGGTCTCTCCCAAGTTGGCCTCTCCCTTGCCCATGGGCTTCTTCACGACAAAGCAGCAGGCGCCCGAGCAGCAAAAGTCGCGCTATGGCCGCTTCGCCCTGCGCATCACAGTGCGCACATCACAACCCCTGCAGCCTGCTCCAGCCGCGCCGGCACAGAGCTCAATGGGCTCGGCCGCTCCAAGCAAGGCCAATTCTATCAGCACGTCCTTGAGCCGCAACATGCCCGTGGACTCTCCTGCCGTGCTTCAGCGCACGCGTTTCGTGGCAAGCTCGCGCAAGCTGGGCTTGGGCGCGTACGGCGCGGTGCTGGCCGGCACCGACCTCTGCACGGGTGAGCAGGTGGCTATCAAGATCATCCCGGATGGCCGCATGAAGCCTTCCAATCTGGAGCGCGAGGTCGCCATGCTGCGCCGGCTGAGCGATACTCGCCACCCGGGACTGTGCCACTTCCACGCGCACATCCGGCCCGAGGAGGCCAAGGCGGGCGAGATCAAGGTCGAAGACAGCTCGACGACGCCGCTCACGAATCCGCTCCATCATTACCACTTTCTAGTCATGGAGGCGTGCCGCGGCGGCGAGCTCTTCGAGTTCGTGATCAAGAAGAACGGGGCTGGCCGAGGCCGTGTCGGCGCCTCTCTTTGCGCAGCTAGTCGATGCGGTGCGCACGGCGCACTCGCTTGGGATCGCGCACCGCGACCTGAAGCTCGAGAACGTGCTGCTCTGCGGGCATGAAGGCGAGCCCGAGGCCATGCAGCTCAAGGTCGTCGACTGGGGCCTCGCACACCAGCATGCGATCTCGGCCGATGGGCTCGTGCTGCCAGAGCTACTTCACTCACGCTGTGGAAGCCGATCGTACATGGCGCCCGAGGTGACCAACAAGCAGTTCCCGATGGTGCGCGGGACCGGGTATGATGGTTTCCTTGCGGACACGTGGTCGCTCGGCGTCTGCCTCTTCGCCATTCACTTGGGCTTCTTCCCCTTCGAGCACGCCGACGCCGAGGTTGACTGGCGTGCGCGTCGTGTCGTCGAAGCACAGGGGCGGGGGGAGTCGACGATGCGTACGATCTTCTCCTTCTACCCGCACAAGCCGCTCGAGGACGCCTTCTCTGCGTCGCTGCTGCAGCTGCTCGATCGGCTACTCGTCTTTGACCCCTCACGCCGGGCCACCATTGCAGAGGCCGCCGCACATCCGTGGCTCGCGTGCCACATGCACGCGCCCCCGCCGCCCTGGGCCCCCTTCATCCCCACAAGGCTCCCCCCCTCCCCCTCCCCCTGGGCCCCCTTCATCCCCACAAGGCTCCCGCCCTCGGCACGGGCCCCCGGACTGTTGGAGCCCAAGACGGCGTCGCACACAAGCACGGGCTCGGCAGCCATGTGCTCCGTCTCCTACTCCGCCTCGCGCGATGGCACCACCTCATCGAGCTCCACGAGCGCCATCTCGAGCATCGCGGTGCGGCTCGAGCGGCAGGACTCGACGAGCACAGCCTACTCTGTGGGCTCGAGCGTCGGATCGAGCGTTGTGCACTCGGTCGCGCGACTCCACGCCCTAGAGGCAGCCCAAGCTGCGCGAGAGACCCTCTGGCTGCCAGGCCCTCTCCCAGGCCCCGAGGACTCCGACGCTAGCGGGGGGATGCGCTACGCAGTCGCGGGCGGTGCCCGGCGCCATCGGTCAGAGGAGCGCGCGGGCCTACTGCACGGGGACAGGCCCGCGGGGGCATCTGGACCCACTGCAGGCCTGCGGGGGCACGTGGATCCACTGCAGGCCCGTGGGGGGACGTGGATCCACTGCGGGGGCGGCGCAGAGGAGCACGGGGACACACCGCGGAGGCACGTGGACCCACTCTCCTCGCCGCGCGGCTGGAATGTGACGCCCGAGCAGCGGAGCACGCTCGAGGCTTTCTTCGAGAAAGTGGACCTCACATCTTGTACCATGATTGCCCTATGAGTCTTTACTCTTGACGGTTGTATATAAAGGAGTTAAGAGTTACTAGCCGTAGCGGTAACGGAACGGTCGCGGCGCGGCGGGAGCATGCACGGCAAAATCCTTCGGCATGCTTGGCGTCGCGCAACCATACAGGAGCGTCGAGACGTACCGGACCCCCGCGCGATCGCGATTGATATTAGATTTACAACGCCGCGCGAAACTTTACAGGGTTTCCTTTCGTGTGTACGTCCTACGTCGATCACCTCGATGGTCAGCAGTCGTAAGGGCCCACCTTTCTAACCATGTATTACCAACTCAAAAAGGATCACGAGCTTCGCCTATTTGGGCACGACAGCATTGTAGTGCGCACCGAGCCCAAAATAGTGTCGGTGGAAGGCGAGCAGGATCGGGCTCTCATCGTCGTACTCCTCGCCAGCGGTGAGCGCGGGCGCATCGGCCGAGTAGACGGTCACCTTGCGCTTGCGCGCATGCGCGAGCGCCGCGATCTCCAGCTGGCCTCCCCACTCACTCGAGTGCTCTACCGTCTCGCAGTAGGCACCGAAGTCGGTGCAGCCCTCCTCGAGGTAGGGCTCGAAGTCGTGCGGATGCTTGCGCATGTACGCGGCGATGTCCGCACGGCACTGAGTAAAGTCGATGGGCTCGCCGCCGGCCTGTAACTGGTGCGCGAGCGAGCGGTACAAGCAGTGGCCGTCGGCAGCGATGTCGTGCACCGCCAGCCCAAGAGGCGAGAGGATCGCCTCGAGCTTGCCGAGCTCAACGTCGCGCTCGGATGGCCCCGCGCCGGCGTGATGGTCGGAGATGCGCTTCTCACGTGCGCGTTCCTCCTCCTCCGCCTTCTCCTTCTTCGACTTCTTCTTACCGGACTTGCCGCCGCCAGACACGCCCATGCCGGCCATGCCTGCCTGGATGGCCGCAGTGCCGTCGGCGCCCTCCGCCGTGGCAAGCTCCTGGGCATGCCGCACGCTCATCTCAGCGAGCGCTTTCTCGAGCTCCTCGTCGGCCTTCTGCTTCGCCTCCCGGTCGCCCTTGGGAATGCTTCGCACCTTGGCCTTTGCTTCGGTGCGGATCTGCTGCTCCTCCTGGCGGTGCCGCTTGAGGATGGCCTTGGAATCGGAGGACTGAGCAGCGTCCTTGTCCTTCGCCTTCGGCTTGCCCTCGTCGTCGCTGCTGCTAAAGTCGAAGAGGCTCATATCTGGACCATCGTCGCCCATCGTCGCAGAGAGACGTGTGAATGAAAATCATCGGCTGTGAATGGGCTGTTGAAGGGGACTCAGGTGTTCCTCCATTAGAATAGATGTCCTGACTCTGCCTGGGGAGCCATAAAACGTCCTACGAGGTGTGAATTTGTGACTTGACTTGACTTGACTTGTGGTCGGCGAGTTGTGATTGCGAGCAGCGCTGGTCACGGGGTAGGCCACGTCATGTCGGAGCCTGCAACTCTGCCCAGCGACGCAACCTGCGGCGATAGCAGGACAAACCAACACACGTGCACAGCCGCCGGATCGAGGGCGTCTACGCAGAGGTGTGCTTTCGCTTCGATGCTCGCCGCACACCGCGCTCCTTCGCTTCCGATCCCTGGATTCGAGCTGGATGAAGAGAAACTTCCACTGCTGCCTTCCGAATTAGCGAGCCGATGATTTGAGCCTGGATTTTCATCACGTCGGACAGCTCTCTGGTTGCCAGGCCCGCACGCGCCGCACGCGCCGCACGCGCCGCACGCGCCGCACACCCTTCCAGCATGAAACGAACAGAGCCCTGCCGCCACCCTGTTTCGCGGTTGTGGCCTATGCTTCATGCGAGAGCCGATCACCCGAAGCTCAAGCTGAGGTTCCAGCCCATGCCTCCCACGCGAGTGCTCTTTTCACTGCTGGATCTTCATCCTAAGTTCGGGCACAAGAGCTCTCGCCGGACTTCTGCACAGCTGCCGCTGCTGCCGCCGCTGCCGCCGCTGCCCCTGCTGCCGCTGCCGCTGCCTCAACATACCCGTGCACCTACCACGCCGCCGTGCCTCCCGCCCTGTGCAGAGGCCACATGGGACGTCGACACTCGGGCCGGCGCCGTTATCAGCATGCATCACTGCGACGACGGGCCACATTGAGGTGCGCACGCCGCAGGCCACTGTGCTCGCTCGGCACAGCGCTCGCTCGGCTCGGCCGCACGCACGCACGCGACACGCACACGGCGATGACGACCTGTACATCTTGGCTGTGCTTGAGTCCGGGGTGACAGCCGGGGACTGAGAACAACGGCACATGAATGAAAGGCCGAGCCATCGCCCTCGGATTGCCTCTAATGACATCTGATGACCTCTGATGGCCTCTAATGAAAGGCCGAACCATCGCCCTGCTTCGGCCATCGCCCTGCTTCGGCCATCGCCCTGCTTCGGCCATCGCCCTGCTTCGGCCATCGCCCCGCCCAAATCCTGCTGCCGCGTGGTGTTTCATGGTGGTGCCCCACCCTCCCTTCCCGGCAAAGCTTGATCGGCCAGCCGCTGCCCACGACTGCGTCGTCTTCTCAATTGCCGCACACGTTCCGCTTGCCTATGCACCAATCAGGCCTCTCCTCCATGCCTGGAAGGAATCCATGGCTCGCTACATTCTGGGGCCCACTTCTGACCTCTGTTCCCTTTGCTCTCGCCGCCGCAGAGCTCGCTCAATCTCCTGCGGCCAACTGGAAGGTGAAACACTGACGTTCAGACGGGTTTTATCGAACGCAAGGAAGAGGAAGACGGATCTCTCCACACATAGGACACTTTGTGACATTGTGAGCGCCACCCGCGCACGCCTCTTCGGGGCTTGCAGGGGATGTGAGTGTGTTTGGCCGCCAGGGCGCCCTAACCTAACATGGAGCATTCCATTAGCACTGTCGTAAATAAAAGTACTTCAGTCGATAACGAAGCGGGTCTGACGTGATCCTCTGCGGTTGTGGACGAGCGTGTCAGGCACCGTAATTCGTACGCTCCACTTTTTATCCACTTTCCTTCACCCTCGGCTCCGATGTCCGAACGAGGGACCCCGATCGCCCACGCAACAGCGAACGCCCGGAAACACGCGCGAACTACTCGTCAGTGTACCACCCGTACCCAAAAGGTTTCATCTGGGCTTTCAGCCCTGATGCGCACCAGTATGGGGCCCCTCCGTGGCATGTTGCCCATTGACCGTTCAGGAGCACAGGCGTGCTTCCTGCTCCCCGACACGCACGTGTGTTGAGCGTCATGTTGAGCTTGGCGGCGGCAGTCTCGAGGCGCGAGTCATGCGTGAGTGTCATGTTGAGCTTGGCGGCGGCAGTCCCGAGGCGCGAGTTATGCGCCCATAGCTGGTCGCCAAAGCACCCGTGATTCACCAGGTATCCGTAGCCCATGGAGCGCAGAAACTCTCGGAGCACGGCACTTGGCCTCTCGATGGTAAGGAACTTGAAGCGGTATCGGTTGAAGTCGTGAGGCAGCATTGCTCCGTCTTCGCTCCCCTCAATGTCGAGAGACAGATAGTCGATCTCGGGCGGCGCATCCAGGTGTCTGAGGATGTCAACAAGGGTGACAGTCGTCTCGTGGACAACTAGCCAGCCCCTTTTCACCTTCTTGTTGTCAGTCGAATTACTCAGAATCCCAGCATAACCATCGTTGTGATCAACTTTGCCATCGCTGATCGGTTTCTGAAACTCAACCATGTCACCGCTCTTGGATGAAACAATACCTCTGACCACCGTGCAGGTACGATCCGTTACGAGCTTCTCCAGCATTTTTTGGTTTCCGTCAATACAGATTCCTCGCCAACCGTAGTCACGCTCCAGCGCGCGTGTGTTGGAGAGTAAGACGGGCTCGTTAGCAGCGAGGTCTATGAAGAAACCAGGCTTGTAGTCAGTAAGTAGCGCTATCGTGCGGTCCTGTCCGACCTGCGAATTCCAGTGGCCGAGCTTATCCTCTCCACCTCCATGCCCATGCTTTGCAGCACGCAGGCTTTTGGCGGATACGTATTGGATGATGGAGCGAAAGCCACCAACATCCTGGCCTGCCCCCTCCAACATTGCACGCTCGGAGCGTCGCGGCCTCGCGGCTACCTCAGCGCAATTTCATCCCTCATCAAGGGGCGCCTCCCTGCCCGGCCTGTGAGGATAACGGGGGAGGGGGGAGGAATAAGGGGCACCCGCACCGCAGAGGACTTGAGGAACGTCCGATCAGGCCCCTCACAGTGAAAAGGTCGTGCTCTATCCATACATACACGTACTCTCGCGCTAGCTTCGGCTCCTCTGTCAAGTGTCGGAACTCCCGCGATTGAGCCTATCCCCCGGCCGATGAGTCCAAAGGCCCGCGACCGATCACGATCACCGCTCTCGATCTTCGGGCGTACCAAGCGAACGGTGACCAGTCCGAGCGATGGCCGTGAAGCGCTGCTCTCCAGCGGCGCCGGCTCAATCAATGAGGCATCGATCGCAGATGCTTGCGGGCCGACGACGACGCCGCCGCTGCTTGCAGCAAGCAGCGTGCTTCCCACCGGTCCGTCGCCATCCTCGTCACAAGCGCCCGCGCTGGCCGCGGAGCTGCCGCCGAGCAAGCCGCGCGGCAGGCAACGGCCTCCCGTGCTGCCCAGGAAGGCCACGGCACCCGGTCAGTTGCTCATCGGCGTGCGCAGTGCCAAGGACCTCGCAGCCGTCAACTCGAGCGGCCGCACGTCCGACCCGTACGTCAAGGTGACGGTCTACACGCCGAGCCAGGTGCTCGAGAAGAAGACGACGCCGCGGATGAGGACGCTTGCCCCGGAGTGGGAGGAGGAGCTCAGCTTCGGCAACGTGTACGGCGACGGCGAGCTGCCCATGGTCGAGCTCGCAGTGTACGACGCCGAGCCGAGTTTTGACAAGCGGTTCGCGGTGCGCCAGCTGCGGCTGCACGACTACGCCCAGCTGACGGCGGGCGAGGTGCTCGAGCTGCCGTCGCTCGAGCTCAACGGCACGAATGCGCGCCGGCATGGCAAGCTGAGCGCGGGCACCTTCTCGACGGGGCCTATCATCGACGGGCAGGGCACGCTGCACGTGTGGCTCGCGTGGCTCCCGGGCGCCGAGCCCATCGCGCCCAGGCGGTCGGGCTGGTCGCTCTCTGCGGCGGTCGGTCTGAGCAGCGGCACGTCCGGCGTACGATCCTCAGGCGAACTCGAGCATTACGCCGAGCCTGATGACGAGATGCGCTCTGAGAAGGAGAAGAGCGCGCGTGAGGCGCTCGCCAAGGAGACGGCCGAGGCGGCGCAGGCGCAGGTCGAGGAGGAGGAGGCCGCGCTCGCTGCGATCAAGCCAGGAGACTACCAGCTGCACGTGCACGTCATCGAGGCACGGGAGCTCGCCGGTCGCGATTGGAATGGCACCTCGGACCCATACGTAACCGTCCGATGGCTCGACCAGTCGCGCTCGACCACGGTGCGGAATGCCGTCACTTCACCCATCTGGGACGAGCATCTCTTCGTGCAGCACCTCGATCTCGAAAAGTCGCAGGTCCATCAGTCGCACATCGAGGTGTCCGTATACGACGAGGACGAGGTCGCGGGCATCAAAACCTCCGAGCTCATCGGCCAATTCTTCCTTGATGCCTCAACGCTCTACTACCGCAAGGACCACGAGCTCTACCGGCAGTGGCTGGTGCTCTCTGCGCCGTACGAGGCGCGCAAGAAGCTGGTGGGTCAGGCGGCCGCGGGCGGCCAGGCCGGCTACCTCAAGCTCTCCCTCACGCTCTCGGGGCCTGGCGACACTCCGCCCAACCACGATGAGGAAGCGGAGGACGAGGAGGGCGAGAGCGTGCCGCTCATGCCTGCCTCGATGAAGCAAGAGCTGCTCTTTGTGCGCGTGGCCATCCACTCCGCATACGGACTGCCCAAGGTGGACTCGTCCACGCTCGACAAGCTGTACGACAAGCGCGCCTCGATCGACCCGTACGTGCAGGTGCGCCTTGGGGGAGAGAAGCTGCGCACCAAGGTCATCAAGACCAACACGATGCCCGTGTGGCACGTCGAGTTTTGGATGCCGTTGCTCATGCCGACCGTCGACACGAAGCTCAAGCTCAAGCTCAAGGACTACAACTTTGGGCAGTCCCACCGCACGTTGCAGGAGTGGACTGTCGCCCTCGACCCGGTCCTACGCGCCGAGCCGGGCGCGCAGCTGCTCACCTGGCTGCACCTGTACGGGCCGTCGGAGGCCGCCAAGCGGCGCGACAACAATAAGCTGCGGCGCTTCGAGTACCATTCAGAGTGGCATGGCCGGCTGCTGATCGCGCTGCGGGTCGAGCGGCCCGACAAGTATGGTCAGTACGCCATCGGAGGCAAGGAAGGTGGTCCAAATAAGGAAGGTGGCTCGAGGGCGCGCGGGCCGCTTCCCGAGCGGCCGCTCATGCGCCTGATGAGCTCTGAGGCCGAGAGGCGCCGGCCAGCCGAGTGCCTTTATCAGGCTCGCTTCGCGGTGCTCTGCGGCACGGGCATCGACCCGAAAGAAGTGCAGACCTCTGTGGAGTTGCAGCTGGGTGAGTTTGAATTCGGACTGAACACCAAAGGCGCGCGCGCCGCCGTGCGCGAGGGCCAGGCCACCTTCCAGTCCGAGATGGGGGCCCTCGACAATGAGCGCGCGCCGGGCGTTCTCCGACCCAAGGGCAAGCAGCATCACCTGCGGCTGCCACTGGACACGGCCCAGCTGCCCGACGCCATCCTGTACGTCCTCCGCGGCGGAAAGCGTGCTTACTACGCTCGCTTCAAGGCGCGTACCCTCGTCGACGCACAATTCGCGCCGCGCTGGGTCCACCTCGCGCCGTGCGCGTCGAGCGGCAACCTGGTGCGCACCCCGAAGGGAGGGGGAGCGGCCGCCTCGCCGCCCGCACTGCTCGTGTCCCTCGGACTCGCTCGCATCAACCCCGGCGCTATGCTCCAGTCCCCGCCCGCCACGCCCCGATCTCCGCCCGACGAGCACAGCACTGCTCCTGCCGCGGCGAGCAGCGCTGCGAGCAGTGCTGCCTCCGGCGCTGCCTCCGGCGCTGCAGAAGCCGTTGCAGATGAGCCCCCGCCTGTAGGGAACATCGACTGGCTGCCGACGCTCGAGGAGATGCCAGCTCGTCAGCCGCTCACCGCCTACGAGCTTCGCGTGCATGCGTACATGGCGCGCGACCTACCCGCACGCGACGAGAACGGCGCGCTCGACCCATATTTGGTCGCATCGCTCGCTGGTATCGAGGCGCGCGCGGTGCCCATCGGGCACAGTGGCACGGAACGAGCGGCCAGCGCACCGCTCCGAAGCCAGACGCAAACCCTGCCCGCGACGGCATTCCCGAGCTGGTTTGAGACGCTCACGTTGCCCCTCTGGCTGCCGCCCCTCACGCCCCTCGGCCCCGTGCCCGCGACGGCGCCGTCGATCGGCGCCGAGCATCTCGACAAGGAGAAAGAGTCCCGTGCCCACGACGACGCCCACGTGGCACCCCCACGTTCGCAGTCCTTGAAGGACTTGCTCCAGAATGTTGAGAAGGTGAGCAACGTGGTGGGCGGTGCCGTTGGAAACGTGCTTGAGACCGGCGTCTCCTTGGGCGCGCGCATTGGCGCAGGCATCGGCGTGGGCTTGGGGCTGGGCGGCGCTCCCAAGGAAGGGGAGGCACCGGTGGAGGAGGAGCAGCCCACACCCATGTCGACCAAGGAGCGCGCGAAGCAGGCGCAGCAGAAGCTCGAGGCGCTGCTCGCAGAGGGGCGGCCGCTTCTCGCCCCCGAGGTGATCCTCTCCGTATGGGATTCTGACGAGGGCACACTCACGAGCGAGCCTGATGAATTCGTAGGGCGCGTGTGTGTGCCGCTGCGCGCTGCGCACATTGTGCCGTGCGAGGACCGCGCGCTGAGCCCCGAGATTGAGCCCTTCTGGATCTCGCTCGCCGAGCTCGACCACGAGGGGCTCGACGGCGGCGAGATCATGATCCGGCTCGAGCTCGTCGAGCTCGATCTGCCGTCTCTCGCGAGCTCGACCAGCCGCGACGGTGCGAGCCGCGACGTTATGGTGCATCAGGTAGGCACGACATGGCAGATCGCCGACGACGTGCACGAGCCCGAGCGGCCCGCGCCGCTGCTGCGTCAACCGTCGGGCGCACCGGCGCACCCGGTCGTCACGTACAGGCTGATGCCGATCATGCCCGAGTTTGAGTGGCACACTGTTACGGTGGTGGTGCTCTCGCTGCAGGGTCTGCGCTCGTCGACGCTCAAGCTCCCCAGATGGCTGAGCAAGAACGCGTTCATCGAGTCGCCCTCGAAGCCCTTTGTGGAGCTGGACGCGGGCAAGCAGCCCCATTTTGTGAAGGCGCGCTCGCAGGACAAGGCGATCAAGAAGACCAAGAGACTCCAATCGCTTCGGCAGAAGGTCAAAGAAGCTGCACTCACTCTCCACGGCGTCAAAGACGGCGCGGTGAGCGTGCGGCGCACCCGCTCGAGCGACCAGCCGTCGCCACTCGCGCCGGTCTTCTTCGAAGTTCTCAAGCTGCGCCTAAAGCTGCCCACCAACCACCTCTTCATGCCGACAGTCAACGTGCGGGTGTACGACACGCAATTCGGCGGGCTCTACACGCCCATGCTGGGCTACACGGGTATCGACCTGCGCGACTACATGTCGGGGAGCGAGGTGCGCGCCGCGTGCCTCGATGAGCTCAAGTTGGGCGAGGAGTTGGGCGAGCTTGAGAGAAGTGCCCGCGGAGGGCGGTGGGGGTCCGAGGCCTCGGTCGCGACGCCTGGTGGCGCCGGAACGGAGTGCATCTTGATGGGCGCGGGCTTGGACGAGTGCAACGGGCTCTACCGGCACGTGCCGGAGGGCGCGCGCTCGGCCGAGCTCGAGGCGCGCGCCAACGGCAAGGACCTCTTCCGCAACGCCAACGGCGCCGAGATCTACTGGAGCGACACGAATTGGACACGTGGCAAGGGATACCCAGCGGGCGTGGGCTGCTGGGGTATCGCGCTCGATGGACACCATCGGTACCTGGCGCGCGGCGATTCGCCACGTCCACCCGAGACGGGCTGGGTGGTACGCGTTGGACTAGGCGTGGCGCCCGCGCCGACGCTCCGGCGTTCGGCGGCGGCAGCTTCGATGGCGCCGCTCACCCTGTCGGAGCTTGAGGACCAACGGCTCGAGAAGAAGCTCGTGGACGAGCTTCGTCAGCTCATCTACCGCAAGGTCCAGATCCTAAACGCGCAGGGGCGCTCGCACGCCTCTATTGCAGACGCGCTGCTCCAGGACATGCTCGTCGTCGAGAGGCTCAGGCTGCCGACTACAGGGCCCGTCGACGAGAATGACGTGCCGCTTGCGACGATCGAGTGGGTTCAGCGCATCCTGCTGCAGGGGCAGGAGCTCCCCCCGATGCTCAACAAGCTGCATGCGCCCGGCAAACTCTACCGCATCCTGTGCCAGTGCGGCCTCAAGACGACTAATGTTGGCTGGATCGCGCTGCAGAGAGCCACCAAACTTGCAAAGGAGGAGAGGCGGCTTGCCAGCAGCATCTGCAAGGTCGAGCATGACCTTCTCGCGGCCATCGACCGCTCGCCAGGCCTCATCACCGCGCTGCGCGGCCGCGACACCCTCAATTGCAAGCTCGAGGAGTCCAGCAAGCACATGGGGCCGCTGCCCTTTGACGTATTCGTCGTCAAGTTTGGGCAGAGAAATCATCAGCGCAAGGTGTGCACGATGAAGTGCGTTGTGCACCTTGGCGAGTCGGAGGACGAGGAGGAGGAGCGCCTACTCGAGCAGTCGGCTGCCGACGAGGGCGCCCCGCGCGAGAGCCAGCACAGCGCTCAGTACAGCGCTGCGGAACGGCTCTTCGAGGCGCTGCAGAAGCCCATGACGTACATCGTGCGCGTCTACGTGCTCATCGCCAAGGACCTGCCCGAGAACGGCGCGGACAAGCCAGACCCGTACCTACGCCTTTCCCTAGGAGAGCAGGTGCGTGAGAACCGTCAGGACCGCTTTCTCGGACGAGAGCGAGGTGGGCTTCTACCAGGCCTTCGAGTTCACCGCAACGCTGCCGGGGGCGACAGTGCTGTGCGTGGATGTGATGGATAAGAACTTTTTGTGGGAGGACGTGCTGATCGGCGGCACCGAGATCGACATTGAGGATCGCATCTTCTCGAAGCACTGGCAGGCCGTGTGCTCGGCTCGCCCTCCAAAGGAGCGGCGCGAGCTACGCCGGCCCGAGATCAACCTGCGCCAGGGTTTCGTCGATCTCTTCGTCGAGATCATGACGGAGAACGAGGCGCTCCACCGGCGCATGCTCGACATAAGTCCGCCACCCACCCAAAAATGGGAGATGCGCCTCATCATCTGGTCGGCACGCGACGTGCCAAGGGACTTGGACGACAGCGGTCTCTCTGATCTGTACGTCGCCGCTCAGTACGACGACCCGTACTCGAAGAAGAAGGCGCGCGGCATGGTGCTGCGCACGGACACCCATTTCCGCGCCAGCAAGGGGAAGGCTTCGTGGAATTGGCGCATGAGGTTCCCGGTCGAGCTGCGTTACACCGACCGCTCCCTCTCGAGGGACAAGCGGCACATGCTGCGCCTGAAGCTGTGGGATTGGGACGTGTCGCTCAACGACCTCGCGGGCGAGACGAGCCTCGATCTGAGCGAGTGGTTCGAGCGCGTGTACAAGCGCCAGAGCTCGCTCGCGAACCACGGCTCCACCCTTGACGAGCTCGAAAAGCCCAAGGGCGACTACAAGAAGACGGCGGACGAGAGGAAGACGGAGGACGAGAGGAAGACGGCGGATGATTCTCACCGCCACGGAGAAATGCACGTCCCGCCGCCGCCGCTCTCTCGAGGCCCAAGCTTCTTGTCGCGCAGCGCACGCTGCGTGACGGGCGCCGGTGGGGGCTCCTCGAGCACCGTCACAGACGGCGTGTCGGGCGCCGTCCAGCTTAGCGAACGGACCGGATCAGGCGCCGCGTCGGGCGCCAGGCAGCTCATGCCGCCGCTGCCGGCCCGCTCATCCCCATCCACGGGCACCCCATCCCCATCAAAGGGAGCCCGCCCACGCCAACATTCTCACCTATCGGAGGCGCCCCCCGCGACCGCACCCAAGAAGGGCGCGGGTCCGTCGGAGGCCAAGGCCGTGGAGCCGCTCGACCCCTCGCTCGCGGGCGCCGTGTCGGGCGAGGATCGCTTGGCCACATTTTGGGAGCCGTTACTAGGCGCGCCACGCGGCTCTCTCAACTACGAGACCAGCCTCGACAGCGCGGGGCGTCGCACGTACACCAACCGGGTCGAGTACGAGCCAGATCCACGCGAAGAGCTCGCGCCTGGGCAGCTCGAGCAGCGCAGCTGGCTCAGTTGCTTTGGCAAGAGGCCGGCCGTGCGGTCGCTGGGCTCCACAAAGCCCCTCGTCGAGATGTTCACGGGTGGCAAGTACGACACGTTCACGGACGCGGCGGACTCGGTGCTCGCGGGCGACGCCTTTGGCGCCGACGAGGACGAGGACGAGATGCAACCTCACAAGTTTTGGGTGCAGCTGAGTGGCGAGAAGGAGGTGGCCGTGCCGGGCCGCCCCGACAAGGTGCGCTGGAAGCGGCCGGCCGGCCAGCTCCTCATCTCGGTGCAGCTCGTGCCCGCGGCCGAGGCGAAGCTCTACCCCGCCGGAAACGGGCGCTCGGCGCCCAATCAACACCCGAAGCTGCCCCGGCCTGTTGGCCGGCTGCGCTTCACGCTCAACCCGTTTGCGCTCGTCCATCAATTCCTCGGAGATAAGCTCTGCGCGTACCTCGTGTGCGCGCTCGCGCTCCTCGCGTGTGTGCTGATCGCCTACTACATGATCCCGGCCGTCCTCGCGAACCTCTTCACCACGGTGCTCTTCGAGAAGCTCTTCTCTCAAACGGGCATCATCATCCTCGGCTCCGTTGGCGTCGTCCTGATTCTGCTCCTATTGTGTGTGTGCGGACGCAGATGAACGAATGGCTCCATGGACCATGCAAGCATGCATGCCTCCGGCTCCTGCTCCGTCCACGGCCTGATCCAGTATTTTGTGTTATAAATCCCCGCACATTCCTGCGTGGTGCCCACCATGGGTGTGCGGTGTGAACTGAATGTAACTCGTGTAAATCCTTACACCCATTCACATTCACACCGTTTGAAGTGCAACTCGTTCGTCCCATGCTTCGGCGGTGTTGGCCGCACTCTGGCCCTGTCGTGTTGGCAGCATTCTGCTTTTCTCCTTTTTCGCGCACTTCGCCCAGTCCACGAGCTCAGCAACCCACGGACAATCGGCGGATAGGCGGACCTCCGCTATTCGTCCTCATGTGGCGTTCCCCCACTCCTTTTGTGTACGAGTCGCTCTACGGTGGTGCAGACGAGTCGCCAGCGGGTCGTCAGGCGGTGCGATTGAGCACAAAGGCGCAGGCGCTCGCCTTGGGCAAGAACCTTGCAAAGGCCAACGCCGCGCTCACCTATTCACTGTACAAGTTTGGCAGCGAGGGCGACATGAACTTGCTCGGCTCCTTCCCAAAGAGAGTGAACGCGGAAGGCGCTCGCGTCAGATTCCGCCGCCGTCGGCCGCGCCTTGGCGGTGCAGACGATGCTCTCCTGGGCGTCGGTGGTATGGGCGATGACGTATGGCGTGAATTGCTCCAGCGCGACGCCTTGGGCGAGATAGATGCCGTGTGGAGCGCGTTCCGGAAGGAGCTGGAGCTCGGCCGTGGCTTGGACGTCGTCGACGAGCGCGGCGAGAAGATCGACTTTGGTGGAGACGGCTTGTCGGACGACGAGGAGCCAGAGTTTGATTGATATGGAGTTCAAAGCTCACAAGCGCTGCTAGAGAGGATTCTCCGTGCGCATCGGCACTGAGCGGTGAATAAGAAGTACGGACATGTAGCTTGTAGGACTTTTCTTTTAGCGGGACGCTCAAGAGGTACTGCTGATAGAGCTCAACGAATTACGTACCGAGTAAATAACGGTTATACTCGACAGAAAAACAACGAAGCCAGATACGGCACGCAGACTAAGCACACACTTCCAGTCTTTTTCCATTCGAATGATGGAACCGCCCGCGCCGCTGGGCTAAAGTGGATGAGTATTTCCGACTGATTTCTGACTGAGGGGGTCCTTTGCCCGCGGCACACGCGCGCGCTCAGCCATGTGCGAAGCGCCTTCTTGGGCGGATGGTGCGGAAACTGTGGTGCTACTAACCTATGAAAACGACGAGTCTCCCCAAAGGGAGTCGTGGGGCCGCACGTGCGCATGCAAATGTCGCGCACGAATAGAGAGATCTTGCGCAGTACAGAGTCGGCCCGGCCTAGCGCCGGGACCGGCGATGCCAGGGGGCCCTCCAAAAGGGGGGCCCCGACGGCTGAGCCCCCTGATCCCGCACCTTTTCCAAGGGTAGTCGACGGGGGTGTAACGGCGACGGGGGTGCTCTCGCGTCAGCGGGGCAACTTGATTACCATCGTTAATACGCGTTAA
>JWZX01003092.1:0-47499 GCA_001275005.1 Chrysochromulina tobinii | reverse complement strand
GAGCGAGTACTCAGTACTTGTTTTGACCGAGGGGAGCGGAGCCGTCCGTCGAGACGGTGGTGGAGTGAGCGTGGGGGGACCGCGAAGAAACTGAACTGAACTGAACTGTGCGCTCCGACCGCACGCGCATCGACGGTAATAAACATCATGCCCATGAGGTGTTGACGAACCCCCCAAATACGTTGTCGATGAACATGGAGACTTGTAACGTCGAACAATGAAAAAAGTGCTCATGACGGCGCGCCGCCGCATCAAAACGTCTTCTGTCGCGCGAGCGCCGAGCGCCCGCGGCTCTGCGCCCAAGACGCCCACACGGCAGAATGAGCGACGACGGCCGCCGTGGCTACGACAGCCGTGATTGGGGCTACGACCGCCGCGACCGCAACGATGACCGCCGCGACCGCAACGATGACCGCCGCGACCGTGACTACGGCCATCGCGATCGACGAGATGTGGATCGGAGAGACAGTGAATATGATAGACGCGTTTCTGACAGACGCGATTACGTCGACCGGCGCGACGATGACCGGCGCGACTTTGGCCGGCGCGATTACGACCGGGATGAGCGCGATTACCACTGTGAGCGAGAGGATAGAGGCGGGCGTGGCGATGGGCAATGCGAGAGGACTGACCGTCAAGAGCTTCAAGGGATTGCTCCTGCGGCACCGCCTTCATTAGCTGCAGTTCCTCGACAAGGATCCATATTCATTGAAGGTGTGGAAGACGACGAAGACGTGATGCCCAACATGTCTCAACGTCCAAAGGCTGACGAGCCCATGCCCCAAAGGGTCTTCTCAGAAGGGTGCCAGACCTCAGCCGCGCCAGCAGGCGAGAAGGAACATTGGCAAGATGTACTGCTCGAGCTGCTGCGTAAGACGATCCCTTGTCCTCCTGGCAAAGCAGGTGGATTGGGTGGACGCCGATCCTGCCCATTCAGCCGCGAGGGCTTGGCCTTCATGTACGGAGCGGATGAGCAGCTGTACCGCAAGCTCCGGGACTTGTCGGGTTTCGACATCTGTGTGAACCCGACCTCGCCACATACGGTGGGCGGGCATGCTCAGTGCAAAGCGCACGATCTGAACCCGCCCAATCACTTCCAAGCAACCAACGGGTCGTCGCCACTTATTCAGCATTGTGGCTGTCAGACCGGCGGCAAGACAGCACAGATCGGCCGCAATCCGCCCAAGAACGCAAAGGCCTGGGAGAAGTATGCTGAGGAAGAGCAGCTGCACCTTGTGTTGCTCACTCATCTGAAGGGCGATCAGTGGCAGGCTCTAGCGCCGCAGCTGCCGCGCGCCCCCGTCGCACAAGCGCAGCCAAAGATCGAAATCGCGTGGCCGCCGCTCGTCAAGATTACAGGCCTGCGCACCGATGTGTGCTCCCCCGCTAAGCTCAAGGAGATGTTCAAGAAATGGCTTCCCTCGCAGGCCTTTCCGATTTATAGACCTGGCTTCCAGGGCGAAGCCATTTTGGCATTCAAGACCGAGAGCGACGACAACCATGCGGCCTTTGAGCGCGCGTGCAGCCTCGAGGAAGAGCACACGACTCGTCCTGAGGGCCGGGCTGCGCAGCTCGTGCTGTTCGAGGATCTCAACAAGTGGAAGCAAAACACGCCCGGCTGGGCCGAAAAGATGCTCCGAGACACGTTCGTACCTCGCCTCAAGGCGGATGAAAAGGCCAAGCAGACGGAGAGAACCCAGAAGGTCGCTCAAGAGCGCGATCTTGCCAAACGCACGCTCGTCCAAGAGCAGCAGCAGCTCAAGGCCACGGAGCTGGAGCGCGATGAATGTTTGGCGCTGAACAGGGCACTCCAGGCTGAAAAGGATGAGATGCATAAGAATCTCGAGCAGACGCGCATCGAGGCGAAGCGAGCGCTCGAGGCGGAGGAGAGGCGGCAACTCGAGGCGCAGCAGCAGCTGATAGATGCGTTTGGCGCGCAGACGTTCGGTATCATCTGCGAGAAAGATCGGGAGGCTCAAAGACTCCGTGGCTTGGAGATGCACTGGCGCAACACACAAAACGAGCTGCATTCCGTCAAGGTGTTGTTTGCCCACAGGGAGCGCGAAATGGCCAAGGTGATCCAAGAGCAGCGGCGCATGTGTGAGGTCGAGAAGATGCAGATAGCTGCGCAGGCGCAGACGGAGGCGCAGGCCGCTGCGCAGCGCGAGATCGAGCGCCGCTTCAAGGATCTTCAAGCGGATAACGAAGAAAAGAACAGACAGCTGTGGAAGCTAGTGGAAGCCAAGGAGAAAGAGGCAGCCGCAGCGAAGGAGAAGATGGAGAAAGAGGCAGCCGCAGCGAAGGAGAAGATGCAGACCGAACCAGAAATTTGTGGCGGTCTCTTAACCGAAACCGACGTGTGGCGAATAATCGCCGAAGACCATGAGTTGAAGCGGGCGATGGGGGTGCTCGAGCAGGCTCTACTCAAAAACGAGAGTGTCAAGAAGGCGTTCGACGATCCAGAGATCAACATCCAGAGCCGCTTCCAAATTCATAAGCCTGGAGAGCTGTCGCGAACGCAGTTGAGGAAATTCGGCTTCAAGATTGCGATCAATGGCGAATGGCCTCGGAACGACGCTGAAGCTCTTCTTCAAGAAGAGCTCTTTTATGAGATGGAGAATTGGCAGCTAACCCTTTACAACTCGGAATCTAGGTTAATACGCGATCCCCAATTCGAGCCGGACCACGCATTCGTGTCGAAAAACGGGAAGTACTACCGCATCCGCGAGGAGGATGAAGAGCAAAAGCCGTGCGCAGCTGCCTTGCCTTTTGAAACATGAATGCAAACCTGTCGTTCGGCTCATTTCTCGCGCTCTTGCCCCCGCATCTTCAGGGAACTGAATCAAAAGACCAATGAGCTCATCCGACGGCCACACTTAAGCGCCGCTTTCGTCAAGTCGATTCGCGCCCGATTCAGCAAGAAGAATGCCGACGGCATCCTCAAGCATTTGATGGACAAAGCCAATGAACTTATCGATCACCGAGGCTCGGGTTACAGCGAGGTCCAGCTGCTGTGGGATACGGAAAAGGATCGGGAGATGACCCCGGCTCAGAAGATGGATTTCCTGCTTCTTGCGACGGGCGGCCCCTCTCATGATGAAGATCGCTTCAAAGCGAGCTGGAAGAAGGGACATCTGGCGGGAGAGGTTGAAGGCTTCGAACATAAGGTATGGGACAAAGAAGAGTGAAGCGGCCAATGTGATAGCTCTACAACATCGCATGTACGCGTCTGGGTGCACACTCAGAATAAACACAAAATCGCGGCTGGCCAACAAGGGTCTGCCGCTGTGTTTCCCTGAGATTTGGAGTAGATTTGCGATTGTATTCATTGGCAAAGTACCGTAAACGTAACCTACGCGGTTGCTTGCGCTGCGCTGCTTCCAAGCTGACAGGGAACCTTACAGTGCTGTGAATTGGGGCCGTGAAAGGATACGACGATGGCTACGGCTGCGGTCGAGGAGGTCGAGGATATGGAAGAAGACGGTGAGGAGGAGGATGGCAATGACGACGGCGACGACGACGAAGATGATAATGACGGCAACGACGACGACGACGACGACGACGACGACGACGACGACGACGACGACGACGACGACGACGACGACGACGACGACGACGATGTTGACGACGCTGCTGCCGCCTCCGAGATTGCTGCCATCCGAGAGGCGCTCGCCACCGCCGCACCAACGCAGGCGCAGCTCTTACGGCTAGCGACACTCCTCAATGGGCAGGCTGATCTCGATGGTGTGCGTGCGGCGCGAGAACAGCTCGCGGCGAGCTTCTGCCCGCTCGATGATGCCGTGTGGCTCGAGTGGATCAGTGACGAGGCACGGCTCGCACGCACGGCCGCCGAGGCCGAAGCGCTCAAAGCGCTGTGCCTTCGCGCGTGCCGCGATCATCTGAGCGTACCACTCTGGCTGTGCTATGTTCGGCACGTCGCGCGCCTCGATGCGCCTGGCCTCCTACCCGACAACGGCGGCGACGACGACCTGATCGACGCCGCCGCTGCTGCTGCTGCGGCGGCGGCGGCGGCCACGGCGCTGGTGGAGCAGCTAGCGGCCAGCCCGAGCGCACCGGCGGCGGCCGCTCTGACCGAGGCTGCCTCAAGCGGCGCCGCCGCCGTGCGCGCCGCCCTCGAGGCTGCCCTAACGGGCACGGGCGTGGACGCATCCTCATCGGCCCTAGGCCCGGCGGGTCTGCATGTGAGTGAGGGTGGCTTGCTGTGGTGCACATACGAGGTGCTCGAGCTGCGGCTGCTCGGGACGGGCGCCGACGCGCGAGCAGGGCGGAGCGTGTGCGCCGACTGTACACGCGATGCCTCGGGGTGCCCACCTTCGAGCTCGAGGCCGTGCAGCGCCGGTACGGCGCTCTCGCGACAACGCTTGATGCGCTCGCGCCCGAGACGAAGCCGACGGCAGCGCTCGTGGCGACGCTCGCCAAGAGCGCCGAGCAGGCACGTCGCGAGGCTGGCCGGCGGCGCAAGCTTGAGATGCGCCTAGCGGCCGCACGCAAGCGCGCGGCCCGCGCCGGTTCCGTCAATCCGGATCCATGGGGCAGTGGCGCGGCCTTCGGTGGCGTGTGGGAGCTCTGGGCTCAGTACCTGGAGCTCGAGGGGACGGCAGACCCGTGGCGCGTGCGGCTGCTTTACGAGCGGCTCCTATGTCCAGGCGAGCTTGACGAAACCGGCCGGCCGTTACACGCGTGCGCCTGGGTGTGGGGTCGTTACCTACGGTTCGTCTGGAACTCGTTGCCGAGTGGGGAGGTGCTGCGGGAGGTGAGCGCGCGCGCCGTGCGCTGCTGCCCGGAGGCGACGGGGCTATGGGTCGAACGGCTACGCGCGCTCGAGCACGCGCGCGCGCCGCCCGAGGAGCTCAAGAGCAGCTTCGAGAGCGCGCTCGGGGCCGCGCTCGCGCCGATGGGCCTGCCGGGAGCAGCCGCTGTCAGTGCGCGAGACGCCGACGGCGGGAATGGAGGCGGCGACGGCGGCGGCGGCGGCGGCGACGGCGGCGGCGGCGGCGGCGACGGCGGCGACGGCGAGGAGGGCGGCGAGGGAGAGCTTGAGCTAGCTGCCGCGGCGGGTGCGGCCGCCTACGGCGGCAATGCGTACTTACGGCTCCTCATCACTTACTCTCAGTACCAGCGCCGCCGCGCGGCAAGCGCGCTGAAACGTGCGGGCGAGGCGCCGGCGGCACCGCCCCCAGCATCGATGGCGCCGCCGCCACCGCGCCGGCCACCGCCGGCGGATGCTCCGGCGACGTTCACACAGTTGGGGGCGGGTCAGGCGGCCGAGGTTGTGAAGTCGGTGCGCGCCGCCCGCGACCTCGTGCTCGCCTACCGCGCGTATCATCTGTACGAGGCTGACCCGGAGGCGACAGTGCCGCGTCTCTGGATGCACATCGAGGCTGAGACCCTCGGCTCCATCGAAGAGGCGCGCGCGCTCGCCGAGCCGCTGTTGAACCACCCACCCGCGTGCGAGCTCGCCGCGATCTGGACTGAGCTCGCGGAGCTCGAGCGGAGATTCGGTACGCCCGAGAGGGCGCGCGGCGTCTACCGGCGCGCCCTCGGCAAGCTCAGCGATCTCGAGCAGACGATGACTCTCCAGGCCGCCTACGTCGGCTGGGAAGGGTGCTGTGGCACGCTCGAGCAGCTGCGCGATGCCGAGGGGCGGTGCGCCGCGCGCGTGCGCGTTCTCTGGACGCGTCGCCTTCAACGGTCGCAGCAGGAGCATCTGCAACAGCAGCTCGCCCTGCAGAGTGCGATGGCGGACGACGAGGCACGCGCGGCCAAGCGCGCGGCTCACAACCAGCTCGGGAAGCAGAAGCGCAAGGCCAAAAGAATGGAGGCGCGGGAGGTGGCTCAGGCTGCGGACGAGGGCGAGGACGTTGGCGCGGGTGGCGCTGAGGGCAGCGGCGACAGCACCGGTCTCGGAGACCCAAACAAGGCAGCGGATCGAGACCCAAATAAGGAAGCCGCCTACAGCAAAGAAGGCGAAGCGCCGGCCAAGCGAGCCAAACGGTCGTCGGCAAGTGCCAGCCGAGCCGACACTAGTGCAGCCGAGCCAGGCTATACAGTTGCCGCCGCGCGCGCCGCTGCCTCTCGTGCGCGCGTCGCTGCTGCGGCGGCCGGCGCCTCGCCCACTGCAAACGCCGCCGCGCCGGCGGCTGCCCGTAGCACGCCAGCGGCGACGGCTCCGGCGGGCGACACGCCTACGCCAGCGGCGGCCCCAAAGCCGGCGGCCGCCCAACACGGCGCCCCCAAGCCAGTGGCCGACCAACACGGCGCCCCCAAGCCAGCGGCCGCCCAACTCGGCGCCCCAAAGCCGGCGGGCATGCTTGTTCCGCGGGCGCTCAAGACGAGCCGCGCGGGCGGTGCGCCGGCCGCCAAGCCCGGGCGTGGGACGGGCGCCGGTCGCGGAGGCGGCGCAGAGCGAGCGGCGCCAGCGGCCTGTGCAGGTGGTTGCGAGAGGGCCGAGGGCGAGCCGGGTCTGACCAACGAGCAAATCAGGCGTCTGATGATGTCGTCCTCAGAGGGAGGTGAATCTCATTCTGCCGAAAGCAAGTGAGGAATCTGTATGAGCGACGAGCGCACGAGAGAAAATCCCTTATATTCCGCGTGGTCCGTCAGAGTTTGTCGCACCAATTGAATGACGAGAGATCCCAGAACGACCTAATGTAGTAAGCCGCGCTCCCCTTTCCATATTATGCCCCTTTCGGACCACCGCGACACACTGGCTTCGGGAGAAGATAGCGAATCTGAGAGAATCAGAATGGCGGTTACGATGTGCGCTCCACGTACCGAATCACCTGACCCCCGTAAGAGCAGACGAACCCCGTACGCCTACCCGGTATTTCCCCACAGTCCCACATCACGCCTCTCGCCTCTCCCACTCTTTTCCGTGTGAGTGTGCCGATATGACGCGAATTGCGACGGTCATCTCGCGACAGTTCCCGCGACTCGCAAACACGCGCGATCCTGTCGCGCAAAGCCTCCCCCATGCCCGATAGACCATGGCATGCGAGTCCTCGTCCTATTTGAGATCGCACAACTATCCCCGCAGGATGGTTCTGTACTGGATCATCTTTCGGATGCACAGTATGGATGCCACTTCGGGGTGCCGAGGGGTCTATCGGAACCCGCTGCCACCTGTTCGCTTTCGTGACGACATCGGTCACTTGTTAAGAGAGTTGGGACTTACGGGCAGAGGTGTCGAGCTTGGCGTCGCAAGAGGTGAATTCACAACCATTACCTTGGAAGGCTGGCGCATGTGCTCTTACTATGTGCAGGTTGATACCTGGCGGCACCTTGTTAACTATCTGGATACTGCCAACCATGCGCAACATGTGCAGGACCGATTCCAATCAGAGGCATTCAAAAGACTGCAAGACCAAATCAGCTTGGGCCATGCACGAGACGGCGCACAGTGCATTAACACCACCACAAGTTGCGCTGAACGCTATCCTGACTCACACTTTGATTTCATTTATGTTGATGCACGGCACGATCGAAAGGGTGTCCTGGAGGACTTGTCCACTTGGTGGCCAAAGCTACGACAAGGAGGTATCATGGCGGGCCATGATTATACTACCCAGAAGGAACCAAAGCCATCGCCTTGGGCTGCATCTTTCTACACGCGAAGGTTTGGGATTGATCCTGCTGGATCAGGTCAAAACTGGACACTGAACGGTGATGGTACCGTAGATGAAAGCGGGCGGGCCACTAAGGGCGCAGTGGATGACTTTTTCAATGGCGCAGCAGAGGAGTATGGCATAGGCGGTCCGCCAGACTTGCGCGAATGCCCACGACAGCTCCAGGTGACATACCGTGAAATCGCATGGAACTCATGGATAGTTCGCAAATGAGTTCTCCATGTCATCCATTTCAAGCAAGCAAGGGAAGCTACTGAGCATACACATGCCCCGTGACAGGGAGATCGGCCCACAAAAACGTAGCGCGCGAGCGGGGTCGCGCCTCGCGCCTCAGGAAAGGGAGCTGCTCGCACTGAGCTAGGTCAGTGCATCGGCCTCTCTCCTCTGGCTCTCGCCTCGGTTACTTGGGCCCTGTTTGTTACTTCTTACCGGGTACTTGGCACTCGAGTTCAGAGGCGAATCGCGAGAGGTGAAAAGTGTTCCACCCATCAACGCTCATTCCGAGATCTAAGACCCGTTAGAGTTCACAAGCGTCTTTCGTGTTAACGTTCACAACATCAAGTGCAGGTCTGCAGGATGCACTCTTCGTCGTGCGGGTCGACGCCTACTCTCTCGGTCATACTACCAGTGTATGACGCGATGCCGTGGCTCACATTCGCCGTCCGGGACATGCTCAAGCAGCGCCTACGCAATGACGCTCCCATCGAGCTGCTCGTCGCCTTTGATGGCGGCACCGATGGCTCGCTCGCCTTCTTGCAGCAGCTCGTCGAGGCTATGGGTCCAACGCGGGCGAGTGACGAGCCGGTCGGGACGGCATCTTCCCCAATGGAGCCCAATGAGGCCGTGCTCAATCCAGCGCTGCGTCAGCCTATGCGTGCTCTCGAAGGCGTCGACCATCCCTCTTTCGCAGGCGCCAAAATTGCGCCCGAAAAGTGTGAGCCACTTAGTGCTGCCGAGGTTGCGACGGCGGCGCGACCCGAGCACCGGCTCCGGCTGCTGCGCCGGGCCGACGGGAGAAATCGTGGGCAGGGCGCGGCGATGACGCTCGCGCTGCAGCACGCGCGTGCCTCGCTGATTGCCCAGATGGAGTCAGATGACGAGCGTGCGTCTCCGGAGGCGTTCGCACTGATGCTGGCGCTTCTGGAGGCGCATCCCGAGTGGGACGGCGTGAGCTGCCTGATCGAGCTCATTGGGTGGGAGCGGCCAGGCATGCAAGCGTACGCCGCGTGGCAGAACAGCCTGTGCACGCCCGCTCAGATGGCATCTGGGAGATTCATCGAGATCCCAGCGCTCCATCAGACCGCCATCTTTCGGCGTGCAGCGGTGGACGCGGTGCTCGCGACAACGCGTGGCGCCTACCGCGATGGGCCCTTGGAGAGCGCGAGTGCCTTGGAGAGCGCGAGCCCACAGGAGACGTCGGCCTCAGCGGCAGAGGCCCAGCTTGAGGATTCGGAGGCAGCGCACAGCGCCCAACTCGATACTCCGGTGGACTTGTGGTGGTGGCTCACTTTCTTCCACATCGGCGGGCGCTGTGGAAAGGTGTCGGGCGACGAGCCGCTCTTCGGATGGCGCCAGCACCCGCGCCAGCACACGCGCACGCACGGCCGGCTCTCGATCGGCAACTTGCGTCGTATCAAAGTTCACTTCCTCTTGTGCCACGGCGGACCGCTCGACGGTTGCAAACGCGTCGTGGTGATCTCAGTCGGCACCACACTCTCCGGATGGGCAGCCGACCTTCGTGCGCACCCGAATGGGCGTGCCATCGACGTCGTCGAGGTCGCGTGGGTCCCGGGCAAGAAGGGCAACGCGCCGTTGCCCCTCGCCGCGAGGCTCTGCATCGACAGCAGCATACCGGCACCGGCGGCTCCGGCAGGCAGCAAGCGCACCAGGCACGAGGACGACGTAGGTGACGGAGCTCACTCGGACAGCGGTGCCTGTGGCAAGGTGGTGCGCGTCTGGGCCTTTGGACGCGAGGAGATCCGCCGGAAGGTTAAGGAACAGGTGCGGGACATCGATGAGATGGTCACCGACGTGTTCGTCGCGTGATACATGTACATGTAAACATGGATGTTTCTTTGGGCGCGGGCGTGGCTCACCCCAAAACTCGTTTCATATTAAGTTTACCGGTACCGGTACCGGTATACTTTCGAGGTCTGTTGCGACCTCCCGACTCCGACTGGCGCCGACGCCGCGAGCGAGGGACCTCTGCGTGTGATCCCAGGGCTGACTCGAACAGCTCGGAAGACGAATACCCGTACCATCACCGATGTCGGCTCCGAAGCGTCCCGCGGCATGCACCGCCGTAGACAAGATTCGGATCACTGGCCAGGACCCACGGCAGATTGACGACAAAAAGGGCCTGCCGACGGTGATCATTGACCCCAAGTCGGGGTCTCCCGTCGATTCGGTGTACATGCCGATGGTCACCGTCCGACTCGTGGATGGTCTGGGCGCGGAAGTAGCGCCTTCCGCGCGCGGCCGGGCCAAGGACGAGGCGAAGCTCGCCAAGGGGCTTGCGAAGGATAAGGATACGAAGGCCAAGGTGGCCAACGGCGAGTACAAGGTGGTGGCCGAGTACTCCTCCGTTATATTTTTCCCGGCGAAGGCAGGCGCCGAGCTCGAAAAATTCGCCGAGAGCATCTTCACCGTCGAGGCGAATTACACTCTCAAGGAGTTCCAGAAGGTGCACTTCGCATACCTGCAGAACGTGAAGGAACGCAAGGGCCGGTTCATCGACCCGCTAACGGGCGTGGCGCGCGCTGTGTATACGGAGGGCGCGAAGGCCGTCGATGAGGAGGACGAGATGGCCGCGCTCGGCGGCGGCGACCAGGAGGCGAAGGTTGCGGGCGACTTTGTGTGCCGAAGTGTCAAGGTGTCGGCACAGACTCCACGGCCGAGGGGGGACGCCTTAGGGGAGGCGTCTGCGCTGTCTGACTTGTGCGCCTTCTTTGTGGACGCACCCCCTGAGGAGCGCAAGCGGGGCGAGGTGAGCAGCACGCCTATCCTCCTCGTGTGCGGACCAGGCGAGGGCAAGAGCGTCATGCTCACGACGCTAGCGTACGAGATTGCGATCTCATGCGAGCTCGAATCTCTCCGGTGCGGCGGGCCGTTGGACAAGAAAGGCAATCAGCCGCCCTGGCAGGGCGCGCTGCCGCTCCTGCCCATTAGCCTCGAGAGCGCCAAGCTCCTACGCATCATCTATGGCCGACGCGATCCCCTACTAGAGTGTGACCTCGACGGTACTCCCCTGGCGCTCCTCGAGTACGTGGCGTCCGAATTTGCCGGTGACGAACCTCGGGTGCGCCTCCTGAAGGCGGCGCTGCGGCTGCGCGCGTGCGTGCTCCTCATCGACGACTTCGACTTCTCGATCAGCAAGGGGCGGGCGAGCCAACTGCGCTCTTACTTGGTCGGCACCGTCGCGCACCAACACTACCGAATGACGGTTGCATGTCGCAGTACGCAGTACGTGCACACTCTGGATTGCTGCCTGATTGCGATCGGGTGGCGTTCCCTGACTAATTGCTGCCTGATTGCGATCGGATGGCGTTCCCTGACTAATTGCTGCCTGATTGCGATCGGATGGCGTTCTCTGACGAATTGCTGCCTGATTGCGATCGGGTTGCGTTCTTTGACTGCCCATGATGGCCTCCGACGATGGCAGGTACGTGGACCAGTGCGCGGTGGACTGGCCCGGCTTCGTGCGCATGGACGTCTTGCCCTTGCAGCCCCGAGAGCAGGAGAAGGTCGTCGAGTTGCAGCTGCGACAGTTTGGGCAAACGAAGGCGCGCTGGTTGCCGCACATGCTCCACTTCGCGCAGATCTGTGCCGCGCATGACAAGCTGTACTGCCGGGCACTCGAGGAACCCGAGCGTGAGCGCATAGAAGGGATGACCAGCTACGATCGGTTCAAGCATGGCGCACACTTCTTGCCGGAGGGCCGCGCGGTCGCCTTCAACGGTGACGGCAAGTGCGTGCGCATCCCCAAGGAGCTCAAGGACGGCGGCGCGCCCAAGTCTGATTATTGGAAGGAGCTCGGTGCGCGAGTGGCGCCTGCCTTGCTCACGGTGCTCGACGAGGAAATGGCAAAGCGAGCAGAGAGCGGCGTGATCTCGAGCAAGCTCGGGATGACGGATGAGCAAGCGCAGGCCATTGTGTGCGAGTGCGCCAAGGATGCGCCCACACCACGCCCGGGTGAGAAAGCCGACACAGAATGGTTTGAGAGGGCGGCCGCACCGCACCATCGGTTCCTTAAGCGGCTGGTGCTCCTTGCTCGCCGACGCCAGATTCTCCGTCCGATGGGCGAAAATCTGGGCGCGACGACGTGCAAGGCGCTCTGGCAGCAGCTCGTGTGGCGCACGGAGGAGCTCTATGTTGTGAGCGAAAAGTACCGCGACCTGGCGCAGGTGATTGCGCCTGATGGCCAGCTGATTACCTCTGATTGCGCCTGATGGCCAGCTGAGTACCTCTGATTGCGACGGAATGGCCGCTGAGCAATATGTCTCGTTCACGTGGCGCAGGCGGCGCTCGTTGGGCTCATCAACGACGTGCCGCAGCTCGGGGGCAGCGTGACGATCGGAGATGACATCTCCAAAAGTAGCGCGGCGCACCTTCAGCATCTGCCACCCAAGGATGCTGTCTCCATCCACGAGCACGCGTGTGACGAATTCCACAGCCGTTTCAAGGACGGCGAGCTCGCCGAGGCATGCACGACGGATGTGCTGCGCTCGACCCTCATCATCAACGAACCGACAAAGCAAGCCAAGGGGGCGCTTGCCGAGGCGCTCTACTTCGTCTCACGCGCAAAGCAAGTGAACATGGGTGGGTTCAAGCTGGGCATCGACTGCATGCGGCGCGACAACATGTTCACGCGCGACGGGCTTCACCCAACGCATCACCGCACGTGCCGGCTCGTGCTGCGCTTCACATTCGCGCCCTCCGAGACCAAAAAAGGAAGTCGGCAACCCGACTTCATCTACTGGGAGCTCACGCTACTCTACAGGCGAGCGCCACTGATGGCCTCTGATGGCCCCTGATGGCCCCTGATGGCCTCTGATGGCCTCTGACTGCCTCTGACTGCCTCTGACTGCCTCTGATGGCCCCTGACGGCCTCTGCTTGCATCGGATTCCCTCTGATTGCCTCTGATGGCCTCTTGATTGCCTCTGATGGCCTCTTGATTGCCTCTCATGGCCCATGATGGCCTCTGACTGCCTCTGATTCCATCGAATCCCCTCTCTACAGTCCGCTGATGTCCAAGCATGTCGAGCTCAAAGCAGACGAGCGGTACACGGCCTTCCGTCTGGCGCTGCTCTCTCAGTACGAAAAGTCGGACCCGAAGCTTCTCAACGCCATGCTGCTCTACCTCTCAAGCAGCGCCGGTAGCCCGTCCTCGCTCGCCGTGCTCGCAATCCATCTGCGCGAGCGCATGGCGGGTCAAATTAAGGAGCCGATGCCCGCCTCCTATGTCGAAGCCCTCGAGGGCGCCATTGTCTCGGTGCTCACGCGCTTCAACGTCGAGACGCCGGGCGGCATGCCCGCCGACGTTGAGAACGCCAAGGACCTGTTCAGTTGCCTCTCGGCCGAGATGACGAGCAGCAAGAAGGCGGTGCCCATACCCGACGTGACCAAAGTCTTAGGCGCCGGCGCTCCCCCGGGCGCCCTCGCGTACTGGAATCGGGCCTTTGAGCCGGAAGCCAAGAAGCTGCCACCCTTCTTGAGGCTCGCGGAAGAAGATGGGGCCGCGGTCGTCGACTTCCTGCTGCCACAGCTGCGCGAGACCTTTGGGCTCGAGCAGCTTGTCAAGGCATGCACGGACAGCAAGGCGCTTCAGGATAAGCTCAACGACCCGTACGCGATGAGCGCTTTCCGGCTTGGCGGCGGGCGGCTCGCGTGCCAGATCTGCTCGCACCTGAGCCACTGGCAATTCGACGAACTTTCCCTGGACGCCTTCGAGACCCTCTGCCTGCTCATCGAGCCTGACGGGCAATACGTACAGGACACGAGGCTGCGCTCCATCTCTCTGCCGATAGAACTCTTCAAGGGGAAGACGGACCCCACGGGCAAGGGAGCCGACGTCGCGCCCCTCGGCGATGTGCAGTACTTGCAGTTCATCCACTGCATCAAGAAGCTGCCTCACCTCGAGCGCGTCTCCGTCGACGGCGGACGGCAGTGGATCTCGCTCGACCAGATCTCGGGCTTCGGCACCAAAAAAGGAAGTGACGAGATGCAGATCCCCGGTCTCCTCTCCATGTCAGATGAGCTCAAGACGGGCGTGACGACGCGTGTGGTGGGTGACCTCGCGACCATGCACTTCTCCCTCACGTGCCTCAACCTCTCTTACAACGAGCTCGGCACCAAGGGAGGTGAGGCGATCGAGAGATTGTTGAGCAGAGCAGGCGGCGTGCAGCGTGTGCTGCTGCACGTGTGTCAGCTTGGCCATCGCGGACTCGCGGCCGTCTTCCGCGGCATGCGTGCACCGGCGTTGCCGTTGATCAACCTGGCCACCAACTACAACCCGAAGGCGGGAGCGCCCCCTGGGTCTCGAACGACGCCCGAGGCGAAGCCCGAGGACTGCACCGCACTCGCCGAGGCGCTCGCGGCTGTCGTCGCCTCGAACAAGTGCCCTATCTTCCTCGAGCTCACGGCCAACAAGCTTGGCTCGACCCTCGCCCTCACGCCGCACTGGGAGATGATCGCACAGAGCTTCGCCTCGCCTGCCTCGACGCTGCGCCAGCTGAATCTGTCGGCGGACGAGATCGGCGACGCCGTGGGTGAGGCGCTCGGGCTCTCACTGTGCCAAAATAAGACGCTGACGAACCTCAATCTAAATTCGAATCGGCTAGGGGACCGCTCGGCGAAGGCCTTCGCTGTCGTTGTCACCTCCGCCGATTCACAACTCAAGGTCCTCTCGATTGTGAACAACCGCATCGGGCCTGTCGGCGGCGATGAGTTCGCACGTGTGCTCGAGGAGAATTATGGCGAGGAGGCGAGCGCCCTGTACGAAGCGACCGGCATGCCGCCGCGCACGGGGCTGCTCGCGCGATCTGGCGGCGAGCTCGATCTGCGCTCCAATCCATTCGCCTCGATGATGTGGACCTTGCTCGGGCTGCAAGACAAGTGCCCGTGCACGGTGCGCCTCGATGCATCCGCACAGCAGGAGTACAGCAACGCCATCGGGCTCGCACGCACCATGAACGCCGAGCAAGCCATACGCTCATATGGCTCGCCGCGCCCGCAGACCGCCTCAGTCCTTCATCGCGAGCCGAGCGCCCGCGCGCTGCAGCGTCAAGCTGCCGCACAGCGCGCCGTGGAGCGCGGCGCCGCGCCTGTCTTCGTCAAGACTCAGTACAGCTCGCCTCAGGAGAAGATGTACGTTGAGGCGCCCATTGATGACCGTTGATGATCTAGATTATCATAGATACCACATAGATACCTGGATTGCCATTGATGCACTTTGAGTACCGTTGATTGCCATTGATGCCCTTTGAGTACCATCGATTGCCATTGATGGCTGTGCATCGTGGCAGGTATGCGGAGGACAAGCGGTTGGGCGACTCGATGCTCATCTTGTCTGTGCTGCAGTCGCAGGCGGAGGCTCGTAATCGGCTCTCGCAGACACTCACTACCGTGAGCGCGTGGATCGACTCCGTGCCCGTGCGCGACGGGGTGAGGTCTCAGCCCGCCACCATCAATCTCTTTGATGGTGGCGGCGGGAATGGGGGCGCCGTGCGCGGCGGCTCGCATGGACTTTCAATCGTGCTCCCAGCAGACGGCGGTGACGGGCAACCCTCCCGAAGCGGCAGCCCCAAGCATGGCCGGCCGCCTAGGCCAGGCTCGGCCATGCCGCTTAACAGCGCGCTTAAGCGCCCCGGCAGCGCCAAGAGCGGCGGCAACAGCCCGAAGACGACCTTCGCGACCATCCCCAAGGAGACTCGCCCGAGCACGCCTGGAGCCGACTCACTGCCCGTGGTCAGGGGCCCCAATCTCAACGCCGCAAAACGGCCGGTCACTGCCCCAAGTTCACGGAAGGGCTAAGTCCAAACAGACGAGGGGGCGGCGCCTCAATCCAGCTCTTCAGCTGGGCAAGCGCATGTGACTGTGCGTGCACAAGGGTGCATCCATACCAGATCTGGATCTGAGTCCATTCCAGGCCCCGGAGATCAGCTGTCACAATAAATATGAGCGCGTGTGAGAGATGCTGTGTGTTTGAGCGTGTGAGTGTAAATCTTGACAGAGACGACTCACGTCACACGTGCGGTAGAGTGTGCAGTGTGCGCGCGGGCGTGTGGATCACACCGCTTGCACCTACAAGCTTCGAACGCGCTCCGCGCACCAGCACTCGCGAGGAAGTTCAGCAGCCGTCTCGTAAAAAAGTTGCATCTTCCGCGTCTCCACCTGAGAGCATCCGGCGTCTCCACCTGAGCATCCGGCGTCTCCATTCACGAGACTCGCATCGCCGGAGAGTTGACGGAGCCGCCTTTACTCGCTTCGAGAAAGGGCTCCTGCGAACTAGCGTCCTGGATATGCTGCTGCCAGAGACGCGTTATCTGGCTCCTCCTCGCCGCACGCCTTCGCAAATAGACGCAAAGGCAAGCGCACACGGCTAGCAACACAGCGACGATTGGGACTGTGTAGTAAAGAAATGAAAGGTCCTCAGGCTGCGGAGAAGGCTCGCCTGAACTCGGCTCGCCCGAACCCGAACCTGGCTCGCCCGAGCCAGAACCCTCTTCCCAACCGATGTCGGCCAGCAAGTCGTTTTGGAGGTCAGTATCTTCCGACGCCAAGGCCCGCATCAATGGCCTCCGACCCCGCGAAGTTTTGTGGACGGGAAATACGCGTCGTGGTGAGCGCCTTCGCGGGCAATGTGCGGATCCTGATCTCCAAAACAGGATTTTGGACGAAACTCGAGCAAGTGGTGACCCCATCCTGCTCTCCCATTGAAGGCTAGGCTGCCTATAGCTCAAAATTTAAGCGTGAACCATCACAGCGAGCCGTAGGCAGCCTAGCTCTAGCTTAAGCATGAACCATCACACTCGAAAATGCGTGGCGACGGCCTCGAGCGGGTGGCTCGAGTGCACTGTGCCGCTCACAACGTGGCGGTAGCGCACGGGCGCGGCGCCAGAGGCAGCCCCAACGGCGCCTGCTGGTGCTATCCCCTGGGGCACGAGCTCCCAACCGGCGGGCAGCGCGGAGCAGAGGGCAAGCTCCGCAAGGAAGGCAAGCTCGGGCTGGGCCACCAAATCCAGGCGAAGGGCGCGCGCGGCGTGCATGAGCTCGACGGCGCAACGCGGGCGCAGCCGGAGCGCCTCAGCACGCACCCCGCGCGTCGCCGCCTCGGCGTGCGCAGCCTCGGATGCGAGCTGCTCGCGCCGCGCCTGCCGTGCCGCCGCGCGCTTTTCTGCCGCGTGCCGCTCGCGTTCGGCCTCGACAACGGCCGCGAAACCGCCGACGAGCACGGGCGGCTCGACAGGCGGCGGCGCAGGCAGCAACTCGCTCGGGAACGCGTCGTATCGGGCGCCCGTGCGCAGGTCCACATAGGTTGTTCGCCCGCCACCATCGGTCGCATCCGCGATCGAGAAGAGCCAGACTGGCTCCAAAGGCCGGTACATGCGCCAGCGCAGCCTCCGCCGCTGCCGCAAGAATCCGAGCTCCGATACGAGAGCGGGAAGAAGCGGGTGGCGGCCTTGAGCGGCGCTCGGTGCAGCGCTCGGTGTGGCGCTCGGTGCGGCGCCGGTGGCGGGTGCGGGTGCGGGTGCGTCAGCAGCCGCCTCCGTGTCCTCGAGCGTCGTTAAGAGCGCGAGGGCTGCTGCGCTGCTCGCCCCTGACGGTGACGGCTTGGGGGGTGGCTCTTGCACCATCGGCCGTTGGCGAAGCCTCTTGTCAAGCTCCACGTACGGGATCCGGCCTGAGCCATCCACGTCAAAGTGTTGGAATGTCTCTTCGATCTGCGCCTGGGATGCGTCTGTAAAGCCGACGGACCTGACGAAGTCGCCGAATCCCGCCAGAGTGACGAATCCCGCCTGAGTGACGAATCCCGCCAGAGTGACGTCTCCGGAACCGTCCGAATCCCTCACCCCCGAAAAGTCGAGGGCACGCTTCCCTCCGCTGAACTTGAGGTGTTCACACTTGAGGTGTTCCCGTAGGGTCCACGGTCCAAGCGGCCCGACGGGGTCGTTGATCTCCTGCTGCCATCTCGCAGCCTTGGACCTCCCGCCAACGATCGCAGGGGCGGTGGAGGTCACGACGCTCTCCATTGCAGCGGCAGCCGGGGCCGCCACCGTGGCGACGCGCACCTCGGTCTCTTTGCTTCGGTCCACCAGAGCCGAGCCCATCAGCTGGTACTGCTCGACCATGGTTGCGAGCTTCGCGTCGTAGCCAAACTGCGCCTTGGATTGGGCGTACACGTCGACCGCGTCAATGACGGGCACGTTGATGCCCGAGTGCGTCGCCGAGAAGACGAGGGTCAGCTGCCTGTGGCCCGCGATCGCCTCCGCCTCGGTCAGCGGCACGTCGTACCAGCGCCTTTGCCCCTCGTGTGTCGCGATCGTGCGCCCAAAGAGAGAGAAGGACGCAGGGATGTCATGAGGGTGGGCCGAGCCGAGCAGTACGCGGATGCCCACGAGCACCTGCTCGGCGTTGGAATTGTGCACGTGCAGCGTGAGCGCCGTCATGTTCGGCGAGGACACGTAGTCCTCCGTATTGGACAAGAGGCGCGCCTTTGCATTGGTCGCGCTCGAGTTGTGCAGCACGTCGCCGCCAAAGGCAATGTCGGACGAGGCAGTGACGCACGTGCCACGCTCGAAAAAGTCGACTGGGAAGCTGCTCGGGCGCGGCATCGAGGCACTCGGCCGCTTGTGCAGCGCGCGGCTCAGCGCGGCGAGGACCGCAGGCTCGCCATCGTCCACGACGTGGCCCGCGACTAGCCCGCGATCCAACTCTGGCCCCCGATCTGGCCCCCGCTCCAGCACAAACGTTGGCAGCTGCCAGGGCAAAGCGGGCGGCACGTCGCACCATCCGATCGGCAGGGGAGCTCGGAGGAGCTCAAGCCCAAGCCACAGGAGGCTCCACTCGGGCCTAACAAGGCAAGTGGGGCCAGCGATACGTGCCTTATTAGCCTCGCCGCTCAACTCGACTCGCACGCCGACGAGCTGGGCCGCAGCCAGCAGCTGCTCTGGCGTGATACGATTCGAGGGCTCACAGAGCCATCTGGGCGGTCGGAGCCGCACCGCCGCCAGCAAGGCCTCGCGCCCGCCTACCGTACGAGGCGTCGCGCCCGCATGCAAGGCACCGGCGGCGTGCGCGAGTGCCACGTGTACATGACGACGCTCCCACTGGCCCTCGGGCTCGAGCCTTCGCGGCACGCCACCATCTGGAAGCGTCATCTCGATGCCGCAGCCAGCGCCACCACCGCCGCCGCCGCTGCCGGCACCGGCGTCGCCGCTGCCGCCAGCGCCGCTAGCGGCGGTGGAGGCGCCGCCGCTGGCAACTTGGAAGGCGTGCAGCTGGCTGGTGAGCCGGGCAGCGCGACGGAATCTGGTGCTCGTCGCGCCGCGCATCGCTTGCATCGCAAGCTCGTGCTCCTCGAGCTCGCGCGATCTCGCCTTCGCCACGTGCTCCGCGTGCCGTTGTCGCATCGCTGCCTCTTCGAGCAACTCATCCACATTGAGCCGCAGCCACGAGCTCGGCAGCCGCTCCACTTCGCTCGGCAAGAGGCTCATAAGCGCGCGGAGCGCGTCAACCTCCCCTTGGATTGCATGCACGGTGCTACGCAGCATGGTCTCCCGGCCTTCCTTATTTGGGCCTTCCTTATTTGGGCCTTCCTTATTATGTGGTGAGGTCGTGGCCCGCCGCACATGAGAAGAGGCGGCAGCACGTCGCTGCCTCGATTCCGCCTGGCGCCTTGCCGTGAGCTCCGCCGCAAGCTCGCGCTGCGCCCGTTGCGAGCGCTCGAGCGCCGTCTCGAGCGCCGCGAACACCGCCGCACGCACCGAAAAGACGCGCCCACCGCGCCCCAGCCTCGCTCTCCGCCCCCACAAGCGCTCCGAGCGCCCGGCGCGCGCCGTGAGCTTCGTCAATGGATCCCTGCGCGCGGCATGCCTCGAGCTTCGCGCGAATGCTCCCGAGTCGCTGCGCTTGCAACTCGCGCACACGCAGCTGACGCGCGCCGGCGAGGGCCTCGGCACGTGCGCTCTCGAGAGTGGCCAAGAGTGCGAGGGCGCCGTGTGCTTGAGCAAGTCGCTCGGTAGCCTTGAGCCAGGCGAGCCGGTCTCGCGATCCGGCCACGAGGGCCTTGAGAGCTATGCGAGTCGAGTGCTCGGAAGCACGCGCCTCTTCGTATCTGCATCGGAGATCGGACATGGCGCTCTCCTTATTTGGAACGCCCTCTTCGCGCAGCGCGAGCTGCTTGAGCGACGCGGCATGCCGATGGAGCGCCGCCAACTGCTCGAGCTGTACCCACGCGTGCGTGAGTGCCGGCAGCCTTGAAAGGCCCGCCGCGGCCGAGGCTGCCCAGCCGTCGGCAGCGCGGGTCAGAAGCTCTTCAACACCCGCGAGGGCGTCGAAGGCCATCGGCAGAGCAGTGAGTACTTTGGCGCAGCACTCGGCGGCACCGCTCATCCGACTCACACGCTCCTCGAGACGCTCGGCCTGCAGCATGGCCGACTCGAGCTCCGCAAACGCAGACGCCGCTGCGCTCGAGGCCGCCGCGCCCGACGCAGCGCCCGACGCCGCGCCCAGGAGAGTCGGCGGAGGTGACGCCGATCTCTCTGTCGGCGAATGAGTGTCGGCTCTTTCGCCGGACAAGTCGCCGGACAAGACGCCGCCGGATGAAGCCGCGGCAGCCGGCGCGGGCGCGGCAGAAGGCGCTGCTGCCGCCACCTGCGCCGCCGCCACCTGCGCTGGCTCTGCCGCGGGGTCGGCAGCCTTCGAGGCCTCGGCGGTGGCGGCGGCGGCGAGCTCAGCGCTTGCCTGGGCGACAGCTTCGAAGAGCTTTGCCTCCGTGAGTGGCCTGCCGTCGCCCATGTACCAACGCAGCAGCGCACTGCGCGCCACAGCCGCGGCATGCTGCCGCCGTAGCAACAGCTCGTGCGCGCGGCTCGCGAGCTCGAGCGAGGCGAGCGCGGCCGACGCACTCTCAGCACTCTGACTCGCCTCGAGCCGCCATCCAGTGAGGGCATTCCACAGAGGCTGCCGAAGATTCACAGCTGCCGCCGACGCACTCGCCGCGCGCGCGCACAGCTCGAACTGCACGGTGATGAGCCTCGCGCGCGTCATCTGAGCTCGGAAGGCCGCCTGGAAGCGGGTGGCGGCGGCGTGCGTGGCGGCGCTCGCGCCGATCGACGCGACCGTCCTCGCGGCGCGAGAGCGGACGAGCCACCGCTTGGCAAGGGGCAGTGAGCCACCGGTCGCCCACCACACGGCGCGCCTTGTAAAACGCCCGGCAGGGACCGAGAGCAGACTTGACCGCTGCACGACGCCTCGCCAGGAGGGCTTGGCGCGCTGCCAACCGGCGCTCCTCGCGCCGTTGAGCCACGAGGGCCGCCTCCATCTCGCGCTTCTCCTGCTCCGCACGACGACGTACCTCGAGGGACACGTCGCCGAACAGCGAGGCGGGCGCCCCGAGCCAGTCGTGACGTACGCGGTAGTGCCGCTGGATGGTGGTTGCCGCCACGTGACGCCGCGCCTCGCGCCGCGCGCGCATACGCACGCGCATGCGCGCGCGAATGAGCCACATCTGCATGCGGAGCGCCGCCTGCTCGCGCACCCAAATTTGGCGCAGCCTCTGCATGTATCCTCCGGGGCTACCGTATAGTAGCGTGCTCAGCGCCCTCCACGAGGGGTCGTTGCGGCCGAGTGGCGAGCGCTGTGCCCTGTAGAGGATGCGCATATGCTCGGGGCACATGAGCGCACGCAGCTTGAAGCCGGCAGCGCGCAGCTTTGCGTGTGTGGGCGGCGCATGCAACGCCTCGGGCAGCAGACGCGCCTCGCGTGTCTCGTCGAACCAAAGTAGGGCGAACGGGTCGGTCACCGAGGGCAGGGGCAGTCGGTGGAAGTCAAGGAGCACCTGCAGCAGATAGGCGACACCGGATTTGAGCCCAGGAGGCGGGCCGACCGCCACGATGGCCGGCGGCGGACGGAGTGCCCATGCGATCCAATGTTCGGGCAGAGCGGCGCCCGAGGCGCCCCTAGCGACCTCGATGTCGGCCGCGGAGCTCTCTGTGGCCGATCTGGCAGCCGAGGCTGCGGTGCCACGCGACACGGGCCGCGAGTTGCCACGCGACACGGGCCGCGGCGAGACGGGAAGTACGGGATGGAGCGGGGCGAGCTTACGGGCTGCGAGCTCGCGGGGCGAGCTTACGGGCCGCGGGCCCTTGCGATCTTCGCTGCGACTGCTGCGGCCGCCGCTGCTGAAGCTTTGGTGGTCAGTCTGCGATCGCGACGAGGGTGATGAGAGTGTTGAGGGTGTTGAGGATGATGATGGTGAGGGCGGCAGCCGCGGTGTGCCCGACACGGCCCCAGTCCCGGTGTTTGACTTTTCGACCGATACGGCGCTCCATTCGAGAGGGTTGAGGGCTTCTACGAGCGCGAGTGTGCATGCCATCAGCTCGCTGAGTAGCTGGGCCACCAACTGCTGCGCCGCGTCGACGTCCCCGCTCACAGCGGAGGCCGCCGATGCCGCCCAGCCGAAGCCCGTCGGCGCGGCGCTGAGCTTGTGCTGGTGGTGGAAGTTGGAAGGAGGCTCAATCTTGTGGGTGGCAGGCACGGAGCTGCTCACCGGCGTGTGGGTGGGCGGCGCTGCGCGAGGCGAGTGGCGCTGCCGCAGGGGCGGCGGCGGCCCTGGCGGCGTCGGTGACTGCGGCTCTGGCTGCGGCTGCGGCTGCGACTGCTGCTGCGGCGGCGGCAGCTCTTGGGGCGGCTCCTGCTGCTGTGCCAATTGCGGCGCAAGAGCGAGGTACACGAGCTCCTCCTGCTTCCGCCGCCTCCTGGGCGAACCAAAGGGAATGCTGAGTGGCACGGGCAGCTTAGGCGGTGGTGATGCGGCCTGCCGCGGCAACATCGCGAGGCGGGCGGCGTATTCCGCACACAGGTGTACCGGCGCCGCCGCGGGTCGTTTCTCGGGCGTTCGCGACCACTCGAGCGCAAACGATCGCAGCCGCTCAATGAGCGCTTCACGACGTTCGATGAGCATCCATGGCACCGCGGTAGGCTGTCGCGATACGAGAGTCGGCGGAGCAGCCCGTCAGCACAGGCAGCGCGCGGGAGCTTCAGATTTCGAGTGGCCTCGGCTAACCTCTGGCGGTGCGAGCGGTTCAACCGTGACTGGCAGCGTCAGGCTGAATGGCAGTGCCGGCGGATAAAGGAGCAGCGAGGCCGGGCCTGTTGAGGAGGACATGAGGCCCCGCGGAGTCGAACTCCGCAAAGCGCTCTCATGAATATTTTGATAGTAGGATGAGCGGTCGATGGATGAGCCTCTCGAGATGGATGAACGCTCGACGGAGCGCTCTATGGACTGCTGAGAGAGAGGAGGCAGACTGAGGGAACTGGGGGTAGCCATGCGTGAACTGGGAAAACTTGGGGCGCATGCTGAAAGTGTAACGTCACCCGCGAAGTCAGTCAGTCAGCCGGCAGTTTCGGCGCGGTCCCCCCAAAGTCCTTGCGGTGCGCCGCTGTCATGTTATGTCATGTTATGTACCCAAAGTCCTTGCGGTGCGCCGCTGTCATGTTATGTCATGTTATGTACTATGAATGAACGAATAAGAACTACGAAGTAGTTCTTAGTACTACAATGAGAACATAGAAGTAAGTTGAGACGGATACCGGTACAGACGAAAGTTATGTACTCCGCCATTATGTTGAAACACCTATGAGGGGTGACTACCTGAGTGTTGAAACCCTCCCCCAATGGTCCAAAATCCCGATCGTGCGCCAAAATCTCGCGCAGTCGGCAGTGCGCAGCGGACCCATGCATTGGACCCATGGCTGGACCAGTCCGCAAATACTTTTATACTTTTCGGTTGTGAGGCCCGATCTCTCCTGTACTAGTTCACCTAAGGAATTAACCGGCCCCATGACCGGCCCGCGCCTCTAAGAAAGTGTGCGCTCAGTCCTGAGACGTCGTATAGCAGCCCATGTTTGTCTTCAGCAGCTGCTTCTCTGTGCAGGAGGGCACACCAAGGAGCACCTCCCACTTTTTGAAGTGGCGCATGTAGCTCTCGCGAGCGGCCTTCCACGTGTCGTCCTTGTTTTTGAACATGGAAAAGGGCTTCTGCTTGCCCGAGAAGTGGACCACATGCAGGTCGCTCGCGTTGAGATTCCGCTTGCTAAGGCACGCCTGGGGGCCCTGGTCCGCCTTCATATTGTAACCGACGTGCAGAAGAAGCACCTGAGACCTCAAGCGTCCACCCTTGCCGCCGGGGCTTTTCCAGTAGCCCATCGCCGCGCTCTGGTCGCCGTCGTAGCACACCGAGCTGCCGTTCTTCAACCATGCAATGAGGCCTGACATTTCGTGCGCGTTGGGCTTCACGGCCCAGACGCCTGTATTGAACCACGTATATGCCGCATCATTGCCCAGGCATCCCTGCGGCGTGCGTGCCTCCATGAGCGACGGACGATTGAGCAGAGTGCTCACGACGCTGTCGAGGTTGCGCTGCACGACCAGGTCGCTATCGAGATAGAAGGCCACGCGGAGACCGGTCAGGTTATGCAGGTTGAGCTTCGTCCAATGTTCGTCGAAGAAACTGCCGCGCTGGCGCGCCCCGCGGCATGTCACGTTGTTGATGCGCGGCACGCAGATCGGCGTGATCGACTGCTGCTCCAGCAGTGTGCGAAAGGTGAGGTTGCGCCAACACGTTGGTGAGAGCATCGCCGCAAGCGGAAACTGCGGTTTTGTGTCCTGCAGGATCTCTGCGCTCGTGAGCAGCTGCGCCTGGTGTCGTGACGAGCAGCGGCCAAATATGGAGAAAACGTATGCTGCCCCCTTGCTTCCATCTGTGCGATGACCGTGGTATCGCTGTGCCGCGGCGCTATCGCCCCCGCATGTGTCACCCTCGGAACTGCCGGCCAAGAAGCTGTCGGTTACTGGAAGAGGTGGCGACACGGCGAGCGTGATCGCGATGGCCGTCAAAAGAATCAACGACGATGTTGAACGGGCCATGCCGCTACAAGTAATCGAGTGCTGTGCAGCACATGGCACATCATGATGGCACATGGAGACCGGGTCGTTTTCGTTCATGTTAACGTTTTCGTTTTCGTTCACACCAGCGCCTAGTTGTGTGAATTTTAAAACACAGTTGCTGAAGTATTCAACACAACGCGTATACGGAATCCCTCCGGACCCACAAGCACGAAGTGGCATTTCGAACCGCCAGCACTCTGAGCTCCGATCCAGTTACGGATATCGACCACACAAGAACATGCAGATTTGCCCTCTTCTCTGAAGTTCTATGCAGCGGACCCCGAGAAGCGATATTGTTTACTGACTTACTTACCCGGATCTACAGGCAAATTGAGCCGAGCTGCGAGCGCTTACATCATGTACGTAGTACAGGAAACCTAAAGCGTTCGCCTAAGCGGCGCATCTGAGCCCCCTTCTGGCGATGCTCTCGCGCTGTCGCGGCACCCAGGTAGAACGTCTGGTCGTCGCGCTCCTCGTAGAGGAGGCGCTCGAGATGGCTGCGATCCGTCGTCGCCTGCTGTCGTCGCTCTTCCAGCTCGAGCAGGGCCGGCTTGCTCGATGGCTGCCGGCTTGCTCGACGCCTCGGACGCTCCTGAGGGCTCTCCATCTGTGCAATCGCCTTCTCCAACCGCTCGGCCTCGACGTTAAGTTGAGCTTGCTGTGCCTTGGCGCGGTTGGCGGCATGGCTCCTCGAAATGCGAGACTCCTTTTCAGCAACCACGCGTGCGCGTGAGCCATCGCTGCTTCCGACGTGCTTGGCGGCGCCCAGCTGCATGAAGGTGCCAAAAGCTGCCACCGTCACGCTGCCCGTGCACTCGGGATCGATCGCTTTCCATACTCGCCGCAGCAGCTGCAACTCGTCCGCGTTCAACTTCACGTGCTCGCGCATGATCGACGACACGTCGTCGAACGCCAGCCGACCATCGTCGCTGACAGCATCCTTGACGACCGTTAACCACGACTCGATGCGTTGATTAGAAATGCGTGCGTTGATCGTACTCGACAGATGCCTTTGTTGCTCATCTTTGGCTGCCTGCACCTCGTTGGCCATCATGTTTCTCCATACTGGACTGGACATGCCATCGATCAGGAGCCGTCGGCCGTCCACCCCAACTCGTTGCCTATTCGGTCGGCTCTCGCGAACCGCTTCCGCTGCAAGCCTATTTTGTGCTACGACTCGTGCCCGCCACCCAGGTACAGCGTCTGACATGGCCGAGCCGCTCCCGTCTTCGTCCGCAAGCTGCATCTGCAACCGACCATCCCACTGCTGGGATCCCGACTTCATGAACGCCAGGAACTCACTCAGAACCAGGAAAGGCTTAACTTCTCCAGCGAAGTCCTCATCACCCGCCGTCTCGCGGAACTTGCCGGCACAGATAGTACACCACAGTCCCTGCAAATCGGCCATCTTCTTTTCTCGCTCCTTCGATCCGAATTTTCCCAATTTTATTTGCAGCTTGCTGCGTAGTGTTGCCATGAACTGGTGGTAAAATAGCCGACCCTCGATGTTGATCTCGCGCCACAGCTTCATCCATGCCGCGTGCTCCACCATCGGGCCCGGCACGTCGGACTGATCTCGCGTGCGCACGTCGCCGTCATTGAGCTCCTTTACGAGCACGTTGCTAAGCTGCTCCGCCATCGCACGCACCTCCGTGCCATCGGCCAGCCGAACAGTGGCCAGTGCCGCGGAGATATCACGGCCCAACAAGTGGTCCATTGTATCACGCACCTCCTGCCCAACTTCGAAGTTCCTCTGCCGAGCTTCCTCTCGCGCGTTCTGCAAATTCTTCGCAAGCAGCACCCTTCGCAGGTTCACAACGCGGCCCTTAAATTCAAGCGTCTGTTTCTCTTCCAGGCTGCGAGGCTTCGCGACGACGAGGCTCGGACGAAGCTGAGGTAGTTTGGGTAGGCCGTCGTCCACGTCCACCCAACGAGGAGCCTGCATCGGGTCCCGACGGCGAGCGGAACACCAGCAATGGAGACGCAAAAAAAGAACTCGAGTGGGGCGATGGACAACGACTACTGTACAGTACTATACAGCAAAATGTCTCGGCTTTTAGGGGAAACACGCATCCTAAATAGGGACGACGGCAGCCGCGCCGCGCCCTTGCGTACGCCATCTCCCCCTGCGGCCTACCCGCCCCATTTCTCCATTTCTAGGTCGTCTCTACATGTAACTCACCATCGGCTAATTTGGCAACGCGAAGGAATTGGCAAGCCACCGCCGCTGCTCTCGGGGTGTCTTCGGAGTCCCTCCATGCCTTCTGGCCCTTCGACGCCGCGTCGCAGCGAAGAAAAAAAGGTTGCGACGAAGAAAAAGAGTGCCACCTCCTTGGCGTCTGCTTTCTTCGGCTCGAGCAGCGCTGAGACTGAAAAGAAGACGAGCAACCCGCCGACGGCGAAGGGGCAGGGCGTGGACTTGGCCAACTTCAAGGTAACAGGGTGCGTAGCACTGGACAAGAATGGGCAGGCGCGCGCGCAGCTTCAGCTATGCAGCAAGTCGGGCCTCGTTTCGCTCACGTTCGAGGTCGCGGCGTCCGCCCAGGGCACCAGCGACGCGACCTCCAAGGAGATGTCAGGTGTTACTGCGGCGGTGGTAGAGGTGCTGCTCAACGAGTTGCTCAAGGGCAAGAAGGGTGTGCCGAGCAACGACAAGGCCGCATGGCATGAGCTGTGCCTCTCCCTCGGCTGTCCGCTGCTCGTGCCGCTCTACGACTCGTTGGCCGAAAGCGGCAACGAACCCAAGCGACGCGCGAGCAAGGAAGCTGGTGAGAGCGAACGCAAGCCACGCGCAAAAGGGTTGACCTCGCTGCCCACCAAAGGGTCGGCCTCGGTGCCCGCGCCAGCGTCGGCGCGCGGTATGGGTTCGGCGCGCGGTGCCCGCCGCTCACTCACGGCCGTCGAGCTCGCTGAGGCACGGGAGGCCGCCGCTGCCGCTGAGCGCGAGAGGCTCGAGCGTCAGGCCCACTATAACGACCTGTCAAGCGACGAGAAGCTGATGGTGCAGCTTGAGACCCTCGCCGCGGAAGACAAGGGATTTGACGCGCCGCTCGAGTGTGGGCTCACTCCTCTGCTCGTCGCCTGCCGCATGCACTCCGTAGCCGGCGCGCGTTTTTGCCTTCGGCACGGCGCCGACCCAAACATGGCCATCAATGGCAAGTCGCCGCTGCTGCTCGCTGCTCAGGACGGCGCGACGGAGCTGCTGTACGTGCTCATCCAGGCGGGTGCGGATGTGAGTGCGGCGACGGCGGACGAGGGCATTGCGCCCGTACACGCTGCCGTCGAGGCCGGAAACGTAAGCTGCCTCGAGATGTTGTTGGACTTTGGCGCCGATGCCGACCAGCGTGACCACAACGGCTGCACGCCGTGCGCGTACTGCGCCAAGGCCAAGACGTGGACGGCCGAGATGGCGGACTGCCTGCGTGTGCTGCTCGACGCGGGCGCGACGCCCGACAAGAGCGACCGCGAGGGCTTCTCGCCACTACTGCTCGCTGTCCAAAAGAACCATCACGAGTGTGTGCAACTGCTCCTCGATGCAGGCGCCGACGCTGAGCTCGCCGATCCCGTCTCGGGCGCGACCGCGTGCCTGCTCGCCGTGCAGCAGAATGCGATCGAGATGTGCATGCATCTGCTCGGGGCGGGGGCCGACCCGCGTGAGAGCGGCCTGAGCATGCGTTTTGACGGAACACGACTCGTGCCTACTGGTGCTCGGCTCGTGCCTGCCGATTTGGCGCGCTTCGAGGGTTTCGATCATCTGGCGGAGCTTCTGGGCGCGCACGTGCCGAGACTGAGTGCGGACGAGGTCCGACAGCTCGCGAACGAGAAGCAGCAGCGCCAGGCTGACCGGCGTGAGATGTTCGGCGCTTGGCAGCAGACGGTGGCTTCCCAAAAGTCAGACGGCATGACGACACCCAAACACGAGGCGCTGCTCGAACAGCATAGGGAGGCGGCAGCCGAGGCGCTAGCGGCGGCCGAGGCGCGCGGCGAGGGGGGGCGCTTCAGGGCTGCCTCGCCTACTTCCTATTTTGGCGGTCGGCCGGGCCTCGCTGCGCGCGCGTCACCCGAGCTTCCATCTCCCGAGTTCTTGAGGCCGCCGCTCCCCGTCAGTCGCGAGCCAATCGGACGAGGCGAGCTGCCTGTGCAGGTTCCCTCGCTCTCTCTGCCCAAGCAGCTGCCCCCCGCGAAGCCGAGATCGCAGCCCCTGCCCGCCGCCTAAGATTAGCCTCCGCCGTATATTGGTAGATTGCGCGTTTCTTTCGGACTCCCATTTTGAAATCTGCTTTAGGTGTTGGTGTCGAGAGCACGTGTCGACATAGGTTGTAAAACATTTTTGTGAAAGGAGAGCTTGGGACCGGGCGGCCCAAGTCCATTTGAATTATGAAAAACCGCCATGTTGGGCGTCCCGAAAAGAAGTTTTGTGAGGCGACGAGGCGTGGCTTTCTTCAGAAGTCGAGTGTCGTCCATCCATCATGGGCAAGCTGCGCCCCTGGAAGGAGCCCAGGAAAGCTCGCGCCTCGTCATTGGTCGCTGTACCACAGATTCGTGACTCTTGGGAGAAGAAGGAAAAGATACGAGCGGAGCGAGCTGCGGTGCTCGCGCAACAAGCGGCGATGGATGATGAGATCCGGCGCGAGAAGCGCGAGGAACGCGAGCGGATCGAGGCCAAGAAGAAGAAGAAGGAGGAGAACCGCGAGCGTGGCATGACATATCAGGTGATCACCAACACGAGCAAGATCAAGAAGATGAGCAGGAAGCAGCTTCGTCTTGTTAAGAAGGCCGATACCTCCGGAGTGAAGCCGAAGATTTATGGCAAGTGATCAGCATGATAGTAATTTCGATGTCCGAGTGTCTTACGTAGAAACGTTTGAATCATCCATCGGAACATATATGTCCAACTACGAAGTTATCTACCATTCACGACATTCTGAATCGTTCCTCACTCGTACAAAGATCGTACAGCGCGCTGGGTCGAGCGGGCCGGAGCTAGACACCAGGAGTGAACGTTTGTCGCACCGCGTCGAGCCGCGTGATGTTCCAAACATCCACTTGCGATGTGATGAGGCCATCGTCAGCATCTAGAGTGTAAGTGATCCGACCGGCCCAGGGAGAGATGCGTGGCCGCCACGGGAGCTTGAGCTCGCCGCTGGCCGTGTATTCTGCGACAATCGAGCCCGCAGGATCCACGGAGATGCGCACATCTTCGACAGTGGATGTTTCGGCTCGAAATAGGTAGGAGAGGGCCTGGCGGTACTTGCTGAGACCAGTCACCGCGTTGTTGGGGTCTTGGAAGCGGCAGTCGTCGGCAAAGATCCCCGGTGACAGTTGACCTGTCAAAATGTACTTGCGAGATTTCAGATCGTCCTCGAGTATTGTTGCTACATCGGCTGGCCTCAGCCCAGTGCGCTTGGGTTCTGCGACCGCTCCGCCAGTATACGAGCTGCTCCAAAGGCTCCCCCACTCAAATGGCTTGCCGATAGCCGGCGCTGCCACAAATGCGTGCGAGGCGGCAGCTGGTGCTGATGCGCACACGGCCGCTGCGAACACGCGCCGTGTGCACGGTCCCTGGAGCGCCCCGAGGAGATACATCCAGAACATGGTGACTGAGATCCAAATTGAAGTGAGCCGGTCGTCGAGCTCGTCGCGACGTGCGCGCGGGTGGCACGGGTGGTGCTCGAGGACGATGCGGGAAGTAGCGGAAAGGTCAGTTGAATCGACGTTCGAGTTTCGTCGCACCCCGCCCCACCACCGCAAAGTCACACGAAATACAGCCACACAGCAGGAACTTTCGAAAAGGTCAGCTCTGAGAACGAACATCATTCTCCTCACATCGAAGTGATGGCACACGTGAGCAGCCCGTTAGGGTACTGCGCCACGAGCAGGGAACGGTGCCCGGCCCTGTGCGGCAGCCAGAGCAACCGCTCGAGCCGGCCAGGATCCGGCGGCGCGCCTCTCGTCCAGCGCTGCGTCAGAGCATCAAATGTTGGCACTTCCTCGTCCGTTGGGTGCGACCATCTGAGCACCGGCAGTATACACTCGGCGCGGCGCACGGTGCTGTGCGCATCTGTGCTGTGCACACCCTGCAGGTCGAAGAGGTGGATCGCGCCATCTTCGCCGCCGCATGCGAGCAACGGCAGCGTCCTACCCGCGGCGTCGGCGCCGTCACGAGACTCAAACGAGAGAGTATGCGCATTCGTGCCACCCTCGAGCCGCAGGCGATACGGCGTCTGGCCTGCGGGGCTGGACATCGCTGGCGTGCTCGCTCGAGCGCGCTTGGCGCTCGGTGCGCTGTCATCGCCATCGACGCGACTCCCAAAGCTCCAGACAAACACGTCAGCCACACCCGAGGAGCTCACTGCACACAGCAAGCCGTCGTCGCTCCATGTAAGGGCGCGCACTTCGCCTCGGAGCCCACCACACTCAAACTCGGCCCCGTCGGCCATACGCCAGAGCCACAACGACGCCTTGCCTCCAGTACCACCCACGCCCGCTGCGAGCCACTGGCCTCCTGCCGAGGCTGCAAGCGAGCGCGCCCAGCCATCGCAACCGAGGTCGATGCTTTCCGAGGCTCGCGCCGCCGCGAGACGCTCGGTGCGTGCATACTTGGGCGGCGAGCCGAGCGTGGTACTCTCATCCTGCCGGCGCCACAGAGTGAGGCCTCCAAAGGAGCAGGTGACCAGCGCTCCGTCGGGTAGCATTTGCAAGTCGTCGGCCACGTTCGCCAGAGGGCCAACATACTGGACGGGCCAATGGTGAGCCGACCGAAGTGGACCGACGGCAATCTTGTTGCCGACTAGCGCGGCCCAGGTATCGCGAGCTGCGGCGACGCATTCGATGAGGAGGCCCGATCGACCAAGAGTGCCACCGTGCGTGCTCTCCAATTTCCAGCTGCTGTGCTCCTGCGCTGTGGCTGGCTCTCGATAGCATCGCACACACACGCGGCCATCCGCACCGCCGCTGAGCACGTATGCCTCATCGTTCATAGCTGTACTGGCCAAGCTGAGCACCGCAGCAGCGTGTGCGAGCGAATTGAAAATGAAGTCCTCACAGAAGCACGTCGAGGAAGCCATCTGAGGCACACACTGAAAGACCCGCAGCGCCCCATTGTCGTAACCGACTGCAAAGCGCTCTCTCGAGATAGCGTGCACGATGGTGATGCGAGCCGCCTTTGAATCGCGACGCCAACAGACAGAGAGGCACACCATTCGAAAAAGGTCAGAATCTGAACGATTCGCGCACCCGTCGCCGCCGCCGCGCCGCGCGCGACTCGGATGTGCACGCGTGAAGAACCATCCGTCTGTGGTCCCCTGTGCTGTGCTACGACTGTGTGAACGTTAACACGACAGACGCGACAGCCGGTGCTACGGCACTGTTTGAACGTTAACACGACAGACGCGACAACCGTGCCACGCGATCTTTTCTTGGAAGTAATTCCCAGCTCGGAGGTGCTGTACCGTAAAAAGACATTGGGGGGAGCCTGGACACCCGTATGGGATGGGGTCATGTAAGGTGTGTGTATTCTGAGCGGGCAGTAACAGTGCCGTAGCACCGGTTGTCGCGTCTGTCGTGTTAACGTTCACACGGGACACACGGGGACACACGGGCACACGGATCACACTGAAGAACCTCACAACCATCCCAAAATCCAGAGCACCCGCACCGCACGACCGCCGCGCCCTGACACACGGGGACACACAGGACACACACGGTTCACACACACGAATAACCTTTATTGAGCGCTTGTGCTGCGCGCTGCAGTACCACTGTCTCACGCCCATGCTCACACCTGTATGGTACCACAGCGCTCAGGCGCCGTCCATGGTCCAGCTCGCGCTCTGGGCTGCCCCAGCGCGCTTCGTCAGAATCGTCACACCGCGACGGCGCACGGCGCCGTGCTATGGTTCCCGTGCTCTGTCAAGCTGTGGCAGGTTGGCTGGCTTCAAGGAGAGCAAGCTCCCATCCTGCAGTCGCGCACATCCGCCGACCTCAGCAGTGGAGGCAGACCAGAGGCACGTGGCCATGGCTGCATCGGCGGCGGGGCGCACGGCGCAGTGCTGCTCAGGCAGTGCGAGCCGATTCCTCAGGAGTGCCACGGACCCATCGGGTGCATCTATCACAGCATCCAGGTTGCGGAAGGTGGCCATCGGGTGCATCCAGGTCGCGGAAGGCTCTCTGAAGGTCTGGGGGGAGCCAGCTGTGAAGGCGCCCCTCGAGCTTCGTGAACACTTTGGCTCTCTGATTGTCTGGGAGCCAGCTGTCCGTGCTTGGATCGCCAGTCGTGCTGCTCGCGCCATGTCAGGCGCGAGCCCAGCTTGACGGTTTTGGTCGTGCATGGATCGTCCGAGCCAGAGAACCAGCCGTAAGGATCGTTCGCGCTAGCCTCGGAAGTCTCCCATTGTAGCAGCCATGACTCGATCAGCTCGACCAAAGACGCGTTTCCAAATACGGCTGCGAGTGCATCGGAGATGACGCCGGGTTGGCTCTCCATGGTCGTACCTGTACCCGGCCGCCCCTCCTCCAAGCGAAGCTCCTGAATCAACGAGGGAATCTCCGCCACTTGCCGCTCACGGAGGCTCAGAGACATCACAAAGGTGCGGAGCGGAAGCAGTGCACGCGCACGCCGGGCCGCACGCCGGGCCTCGAGCTCCGTAAGGAAAGGGCGTAAATTGTACACCACCAAGTCTGGATCCTCTCTTTGGTCTCCATCTTCCCAATTCATGACGGCTGCAAGCAACGTGCCATCGGACGAGAAGCACCAATCTTCGAGCCACCTTCTGTCGTCATTACCGTACTCTCCTAAGGCAACGAGAGGCTCGACGTGCGGCTGCTCCACTGAGTCGGTCTCGGTTGCATGGACCCAGCACAAGGTTCGTCCCCATGGCTTACACCCTTTCATGATTTCGAAGTGGCCGCCAGGGCAAACTCCGATCTCAGGCCCCTCTGTCTGCGAGTCCTGAAGACCAAGTTCCAAGGAAGGGAGCAAGTGCGCCAGTAGCGAGCCTGATCGCCAGTGCACGGCGCGGCTCTGCCTCGGCTGCCACGACTCCTTATCAAAGTCTACAGCGACGTATGAGTCATCTTTTCCACAGAAGGCCATGCTGTGGACTCGCATCATCGCCGACGACCTGTCAGTACTGATGCGGCAACTGCTTTGACGTTGACAGTCGGAATATGGTGTGCACCTGCGTTGCCGGCACTCAAGCGGCGCCTCGCCTGGGCACATGTCAGCAAAGTCTTTGCTATAGACTCGCCACTCCATCTTCGGAAAAACGAGCGCGGGGCTCCATGTCGCTCGCTTTTTTCTTTCCAACATACCACGAGACCTCTCCTGAATGGGTGAATCGCGCGCGCGACCACGGTCCACGCAAGGGGTCCACGGGCCAATCCCCCGGAGCTCACGGCGGCCGACTCAGTTCCATGAATGAAAAGACACCGGGGGCGCGGGGGGCCGGGACACACACGGGACACAGTTCCGGTACTTTACCGATATCGACGCCGCTTGGGACTCGGTGACGCTGGCTGAGGCTCAGGGAGCTTTTTGTCCGGATAGCGCTTCGTTCTCGGACCTCGTTCGGAGATCGCGAGCGTCGAAGATGAGGAGAGGATGGCTCGTGCTTCTCTGCTGGGCGGACGCCGCGCTCCCTTCGAATCCGGATGCGAACTGGCAATTTATGCGTGGTCTCGACTTGTACCGGGACGGCTCGTTTGAGGCCGCGAGGGTTGCCTTCGAATCGTGCATCCGCCTTGACCGCACTCGCACCGATTGTATGACCAATCTCGGCTCGGTGCTCATTGATCTCGGCGGCGAGGACAACGACGCGCGCGCGGAGGAGCTGTACCGCATGGTGCTTGCAATCGAACCAGCCCACTCGGATGCGGCCTTCAATCTCGCGCTGCAGCTGCAGGACCGAAAGACGAACGACGCGCTGCGTGAGGCGGCGTCGCTCTACCTCGAGGTGGTTGCGGCGGATCCAAAACGCTGGGATGCGTGGGCCAACCTGGGCACGGCGCTCGCGGAGGTGCGCGATCGGCCATTGCAGGCGACGCGCGCCTTCCAGCGCGCCATTCTCGAGCTCGAGCGGATGCACGAGGCGAGCGAGGGCGAACCGGCTGAAGAGTCCGACGATGCAACGTATCTCGCGGAGCTGTACTACAACTTCGGGATCCAGCTCTCGGGGCTGAGCGACGAGCAGTGTGCGACGTACGCGGCCGAACCAACGAGCTTACTCATGGGCGTCGAGCCGGGCGACGCGAGCTCCGCCGTCAGCAGCAGCGTCTGTCTCGAGAATGCGCAGAACGCCTTGCGCAACGCGTTGCAGCTCGCCCCGGAGCATGCCCAAGCGGAGCACATGCTCGCTGCGATGCTCGCCGACAGCAGCAGTGGCGGCGCGGGCGGCGGCGGCGTCAAGAAGGCATCGCCGCAATTCGTCAAATCGCTCTTTGACGACTTTTCGGACTCATTCAACGAGAAGCTCGCTACGCTTGGATATGTTGTGCCTCGGTTGCTTGGTGAGGCAGTGGCGGCGCACGTGCGCTCTGTGCGCGGCGGCGCACCCTTTGCAACGGCCCTCGACGCGGGCTGCGGCACCGGGCTTGCAGGGCCGTACTTGCGCACCCTCGTCTCGGGGTACCTCACAGGCGTCGACCTGTCGCCCAAGATGCTTACCAAGGCTGAGGCCCTCATGACCGAGGACGGTAGCCCCGTGTATGACAAGGTGCTCGCGGCCGACTTGGTGACGCTGCAGCGTGCGGACGTGCTCGAGCGCCGCATGCAGGGCAACCACAGGGCCTCGATGCGGCGCCAGCAGGCGGCGGCGCGCGCGGTGGACGAGCAGAGTGGTGTCGAGCTCCTGGCCGCTGCAGACGTGCTTGTCTACTTTGGCGACCTGTCAGACGTCCTTGCGGCCTTCTCACGATTAAGCGCCGTTTCGGGCGTCGCGCTTGTCTTCTCGTGCGAGCGCGCGGACGAGGAGGAGGCTCCCGCGGGCTGGCGGCTGCGCACCAGCGGACGGTTCGCTCACACCAAGGCGTACGTGGTCGCGACTGCAGCGGCCACTGGCAATTTTGAGCTCATCGCATACGAGGAGATCACGCCCCGCATGGAGAACGGCGTGCCAGTGCAGGGCCACCTCTTTACCTTTGCGCGCTGAGCGAGAGCGGCGTCAGAGGAACGCTGTAGCTCTCCACAGGAACCAACAGATTTACTCGTGAGTCTGTGGGTGTTACTTGTTTGACAAGAGGGGAGTCCTAGACCTTTCACCGCGCCGCGCCGAGCGCGCATCTGTAAGTTGCGTCATTTCCGAAGCGAACGCCTAACTGAACGCCGCCGCAAAAGCCGCGAGAGAGGCGGCTCTCCGCTCGCAAAATCATCATGCCGCCTCAGCGTGCCTCAGCCAGCGGCCCTCCCGAAGGCGACCCGCCCGAGGCTCCCGATGGCAGCTCTTCAACTCCTCGCTCACGCGGCTGGTTCTCGATGGCTAAGGAAGGCTACGAGGATATTGTGAAGGCTATCATTCGACCGCCTCGTGCGCCTTACACACTGGCGGACCTGGGTCCCTCAGAGTTCGAGTACGGCGGGAAGGCATTCATGCGGGAGGACTGCCAGGTGGAGAATGCGCGCGGGCTCAAACTCGAGGGCAGCTTTTGGCGGCGGCGTGAGCTTCCCGAGGTTGGTGCGCCCTGCGTGATTTACATGCATGGCAACGCCTCCTGCCGCGCCGAGGCGCTCCAGATCATGGCAGCCGTATTTGCAACGGGCGCCAACGTTTTCTCCTTTGACTTTGCCGGCTGCGGCTTGTCAACTGGCGAGTTCATCTCGCTTGGATGGCACGAGAAAGATGACGTCGCCGCGGTGATCGAGCACCTGCGCAGGACGGGGCTCGTGACGTCGATAGCGCTGTGGGGACGCTCGATGGGCTCTGTGAGCGCAGTCTTGCAGGCCAGCCGTGACGCTTCGATCGCCGGGCTCGTCCTGGACTCGCCCTTCGCCTCGCTCGAGCAGGTCGCACTCGAGCTTGTCACCAGCGCACCTGAGACTGTACCGGGCGCCCCGCACGTGCCACCGTTTCTCGTGAAGACGGCGCTCACCTTTGTGGCCGGCTCCGTCAAGCGGCGCGCCAACTTTGACTTGTACAAGCTGCGGCCCGTCGACGCGGCCAAGACGTGCTTCGTGCCCGCCCTCTTCGGCTGTGGGGACGCTGACGTCCTCGTGCGCCCTCCCCACTCGCCTCAACCCCCCTGCGTTGCATGCAAGTGCTCACCATGGCGCCCTGCCCTCCTTCGCAGGTGCGCCCTCACCACTCGCAGCTCATCTATGACGCGTACGCAGGCGATAAGAATCTGGTCAAGTTCTCGGGCGACCACAACGACGTGCGTCCGGGCTTCTTCAACGACTCCGCATGCATCTTCTTGAAGCAGGTACTCTTGATCCCGGAAGAGCTCGCCCTCCACGGCGTGCCCGTCGACCGCGACAACCGGCCGATGCACATAGGGTATGCCTTTCACGCCGCGGCTAACGGCGGGGGGGGCACTCGGTACAGTGGCGGCATGGGGAGGGCGCATCAGCTTGAGGCGCAGCGTCTCGTCATGGCGCAGCGGCTGGCGATGATGCGCGAGCAAGAGGACGCTATGCTCATGCAGGCTATCGCGGCGAGCCTTGAGGATGGACGCTCCGGCGGTGGCCCCCGCGACGGTGCTCACATCGGCGCTCGCGAGCCCGTCAGCGACCCGCCGCCAGCAGCTGCTCAGGACGACGCCAAACCTCAAAGCGAAGCGCAAGGGATGCCCAGACCGCCGACGGCCCCGCCGCTCGAGCCGCTCGCTGCCGCTGTGCCGGGGGGCGATGACGATGAAGACGAGGCTCTGATGAGGGAAGCCATCCGGCTCAGTTTGGAAGCGGCACCACCGTAGGGCGAAGCGGACGAACGCGGAGTGTCGTGGCGCCGCAACGCATTCGGGTTCGTCCGCGCTCTGCTGTTTTGATTCGACCTGGGATTCACAGATGCGCGTGTGTTTCAAGAGATGACCAGGCCGGGGGGGGGGGATTCTCGTTCTGGGTCCGGCCGTGTCATTTACAAGTAGCTGAGGAGAGAATTCATTGGGACTGCTGCATGCCAAAAACCGAACACTGATGGGTCCATTTTTGGCACTCAACTTGGTGTCGCTGAGGAGCCTCCCATGTGCTTTCCTACTCAGCTCCGGGTCGCGCTCGCTTCAGCCGCACATCGCAAATGAGCCGGCGGGCCGAACGGAGATCCCGGGATGCTCGAAACTTCGAGTCGGAGGCGGCGGGATACTCGAGCCGCCGCCTCGGCTACGAAGAGACGATAGACCTATTCCTCCAGCAGCAAGGGCTCGCGGATCCTTTAGCGTACGATAGGGCTGCGAGGATCCGAATGAACTCGCCACGGAATCCAGGCGACGAGCATAAGGCGTGGGCGATGCAGGAGAAGCGGCTCGCCATGTACGATTTCAGCACGCGAGCAAGCAATGGTGATGATGCGTCGAGTGTCACCCTGCCCGAAGGCGTGTCTCTGCACTCTGAGGGCTCCAAGCCCTCATCGTCCTCATATGATTTCAGCACCAGAGGGCCTAGCCTTGCCTCGGGTGCCGAGCAATCCGGGTCCTCGCCCGCCCCTTCGCCCTCATACGATTTCAGCACCAAAAGCTCCTCCCCCCCTTACGATTTCAGCACCAGGGGCCGCAGCCTTGCCTCGGGTGCCGAGCACTCCGCGCCCTCGCCTGCCCCCGCGCCCTCGGCCGCCCCTTCGCCCTCATACGATTTCAGCACCAAACGTACCAGTGTGCTCGCGCCAAGCCCCACGAGCCGCGACGTCGTCGTTGCCGAGGAGGGCGCCGAGGAGGGCGATCATGACCCCGAGGCATGGCGCGAGCAAATGAAGCGAGACCGAAAGCAAGCGCTTCTCCTCGCGAAGCAAGATCGGGAGGCTTTCGAGAAGGAGCGGCGAGCGGAGGTCGAGCTCACCGTCTACGACGAGAGCAAGGACACTCTCAGGCGCGCTCAAGGAGAACCCCGGAACGAGGAGCTGAATTACTTGCACGAGGCGCCTACGCCGATCAAGTACGGCAAGCAGCTGCCGCGTGGCCCCGACGGCTCAGAGGTGCGTACGAAGAATAGCAAGATGGTGGAGGCCATCATCGCATCGACGCTGCGCCAGGCCAAGGAGCAACAGGTGCTGCAATCCCTCGAGCCTACCCGCTCGCTGCAGGCGGTACGGCCCGAGGCCAAGGCGGCGACCAGAGCTGCCGAGATAACTGCCGAGATGGCCCTCAGAGATCCGAACATCACGCTGCGCGGCATGCACGTCACGTTCGATCCCAAGGCCGCGTATGATCCGAAGGCTGCGTTCCCTTGGGATCCCACGGATGCGGGCGAGAGCGCACGTGCCATCGAGGGCGTGAGCGACTCGCGGGCGCTCATGCTCGAGTTCGAGGAGACGGGCACCACAGCCGAGTACGATGCGGAACGAGCGCACTCGGAGCTGATCGCCTCCTTGAGCAGCAGAGATGCGATGGCGGGCAGCAGGCGCGGCCCACATGCGATGCGGGGCGGCAACCCGCGGCGTGCACGCACGTTCGAAATGCACACGTTCAAGGAGCGCACTGACGATGCGTACGAGAGCCTCCGCAGTGCGAGCGTCAAGACGGGACCGAAGGAGGGGCAAGACGCTCGGACGAGCCGCCTGGCTCTCGAGAAGAGGATGCAAGATGAGAACGACAAGCGCATGAAGAGCATGATGAAGCGCGAGGCGATGGACGCCGCGCGCAAAGTGTACCTCGAGGCCGGCACGAGTCAAGCGGACGCCGCGGACTTTGAACGCATGGAGAAGGCGAAAGCGAAGGAGCTCCTTGTGTCTGAACAGCGCGAGGGCGCGAAACTGTTCGCCTTCCGCGGGATGCGATACATGCTGTCGAATATCGCCGTCGCGGCTATCTCCATCACTCATTATCAGCTGCAACTGAGCAAGTCGCTGCCCATGAGGGCGAACGCCACTGATGGTTTCCAAACCCCCTTCGACTCGTTTGAAGATTGGATGTCGTCTGTCTACCTCGTGCAGATGATCGGCGCTGTCTCGGGCGTGCTCGGCGTGGCGGTCCAGTACGTCCAATACATGCAATACCTCTCCACCTGCTGCGGCTTCCGCACGGTCAACCCCTACATGGAGACGCCGCACATTGAGCTGCATGCAATGACCTTCACCATCAACTGCATGTACATGTCCTTCACGATGCAAGTCTTCTCGTGGTTCGCGCACGTGCAGCTGCTCATCGGCGACTACACGGATGTCCTCGCACACCTCGTGTCCCAGACTGACTCGATCGTTGAGGCATACCGCATAGTCATGCTCATTGTCCATTTCCTCCTCCCGGCGCTCATCTTGCTCGTCCTCCTCGACAGCAAATACCTGACGCACACGGCGTTCCCGATGATGTTTGGGCGCGCTAAGGCCGTCCAGGCGGTCCTGAAGACTCAATGGTATAACAATGTCGTGCTCGCCTTCGTCATCACCGGCCTCTTCGTATGGCTCGTCGCGTCGATGCAGACGGAGTGGCTGAGCTTTCATTCCGCGGTGCCCTTTTACGACCTCCTCGTGATTCAATACCGGAACTTGCTCTCCGTCCTCCAGGGCGTGTGCAACTTCATACTAGTCTTCATCAACTTCATGGTGATCCGCCTCAACGCGAAATACGACGCCGCCTTCGAGGACATGAAGAAGATCATCGAGGAGATCATGGGCACGATGCGCGTCCCCATCTACAAGGGTAACAAGGCACTCGTCGTCAACAGCTTCCTCAAGCCAAAGTACAACGGGCAGCGCGTGACGATCCTCGCCGACCTTGTGGACTGCAAGCAGACCGGCGAGGGCCAGGCACTCGTGCCCGTGAGTGTCGAAGGCGCCTTCGAGACCATCACGCTCGAGGAATTTCAGCTGGGCCCCGATGTCGCCAAGGAAGAGCTGCCGAAGCTCAAGGAGCAAGCCGAGCTGCGCAGGCTCCAGGTCTCTTCGGACGTGTATGAGCTGAAGCAGGTCCTCGACCTATGGGTGAAGGCGTCGAACATGTTCATGTTCTTCCTGATCGCGCTCGTCATCGCGCAGCTCGTCATCAACACCATCGACCGCAACTTCCTCTCGAACGCACTCTTCATGTACGTGATCCACGCCGTCATACCCGTCTGTGGACCTGGCATGCTTCCTTCTGATTACCAGTGCATCAGCCCGTTAAGCCGGATAGTGGGCGGCTCACGCTACCCGAGGCCACGGGACCCAACCGCATGTCGATCCAACAGAAAACGTGCGCACAGTGGACGGAGTGCATCGTGCGCTCTGTCGAAGATGAGGCTGCCGGCAGATCAGGCGGCCAGTGCAAGATCCCGTCGAGTGACCTGTCCATCCCGCTCGGCAGCGCAGACACGTTCCAGCCGGGCGACCCAACATTCATTCCTCAGTTCCATGCCGTCGGCCGGGAGAACTTTCTCGACCCATCGGGCGGCACAGATCCAGTCCAGTCCATCATTGTTAACATCGCAATCGGCGGAAGCGTGGCACTCATCCTCGGTATTTTGTGGGCGCGCAGCTTCAAGCTCAAAGGAGCCGGCTTCCTCGCATTCATGCTCATTAGTGCGGTGCTTGGCGCGATCATGGGCGTTGGTATCGCGCCCTTTTTCGATTCATTCGCGCCGCAGGTGACGCTATACGACAACTTGGGCCGCGTCGTGCCCAACACGCCGGGCAGCGAAATCTGCGGCGCCGTCGACATGGGCCACGGCCCGGCAAACCCCTCGGTGTGGGGCATCTCGAACCTATGCATGCTAGAGATAGGCAAGTACGAGATCAATCGGCTCGACTTTTTGACGGGTGGGATCTTGACGTGGGGGCTCAGCCTCAACACTCTCTTTCTGATGCTCGACATGGAGGACACGCAGGCGAAGATCACGGTTCAGGCCTCGGGGCCCAATGCGTGGGCGATGCAGCTGGCAAATCTTTACGTCGTGCTCTCGTGCGTCATCTACGCGCCGTTTCGCCTCGCCTCTGTCATCTTAATGAACAACGCGGAGTCGATACCCCCCATCTTCGGCCTGCTCCAGCTGTACGAGAACCTGTCTGAGGCCGCCGTGCGCGTCAAGAACTGGAGCACGTTTTGGTACGGGCCCAATCTCTTCGAGTGGGTCGACCAGCGCGGCTCACTCATGATGGTCCAGGCGCAACGCCTCTCCATGTCCCACATGCTCGAGCAGGGCTACTTGCAGACCGCCTTCCTCTTCGTCGCGTGTAATTACGGATGGTACAAGATGCGGCAGACGCCAATCGACCAATACGGCATGAGAGACGCGGAGGCGCTCACCTCGAAATTCGGCGTCTTCTTCATCGTCGTCTTTGGCTACCTGGTCAGTGCGATCTTGGATGGCGCCCTCGCCTTTCTCTTCATGTGGTCCGCGGACATCATCTTTAACATTAACGGTCTCATTCTAATTGTCAAGCTCATCATTGGTGCCTTCTTCCTCAAGTCTTGCCTACAGTCTGACATCCTGCCGCTCTGGAGATATGCGCCCAGTCCGCCACGCCTGCGCTTGCTTTTCTACCTCTTCATTGGCGTGTTGCCGTACGCATCGATCGTGGGCTTCACCATCGCGCACTACTCGATCGACTACGCTCAGGAGAGCGTGCAGAACATGGCGCGGTTCAAGTTCAACGACGCCAGACGCGAGCTAGAAAACACATACAATGTGACCTACACTAGCATCGCGCAGTTCGCCGCGTACAACTTGACGTACACGCTCGAAAGCACCCGATACGACCACTACTACACCTGGCTTCCGCTCGTCTGGTACGTGACTTTTGTGCTTGTCCTCGTGTACAGCTTCTTCTTCACCATCTTGCTCCGAATGGTCGTGTACAGTCGGCTGACGATGGCGTTGTCCTACGTGAATCAGAAGATGATCCCCGAGGTACTCTACTGGACAAGCAGGGCATGCCCGTGCTGCACGGTCGACCTGGAGGCCTACGGGCTCCACGCGGTCGATGACGACTTCTCCGACGGTGATGCTCGACGGCATGCCCGTGGAGGCAACGCTAATAGGACCGACAACAAGGTCGAAACCTTGTCAGGCCCGGTCGTCTACAACACGGAGACTGATGACTCAATATTTGGCTAGAGTCAGGTCGGAAGAGGGAATTAAAGTATGTACTGTGTGTGTGTGATCTTCATCTAACAAGCCTCTAGTACCGTACAACTACCCATCTGGATCGGAGGATGGTGTGACCTGCGGTGCATAATATCGAGAACGAAAAGGAACCGAGAATTATGGAGCTTAGACTATGCGGCGTGGTGTGTAGATCACGAAAACGGCAAATCATGCTGCTCTCGGCTCCGCCATTACACATGTGTGTGACAATGTTCGAGTGTCGTTTCGGTCATTTCTTTCATCCGCGGGGCGGGGGGCTTGGGTCGCATGTGACGCCACCCAACGAGCGCCGGGAGGAGCCGCGCATGTGGCGCCACCCAACCAGCGCCGAATCAGTCAAGCTCAGCCCAGGGACCGTTTCAAGGGAGAGCGCCGCTGTCTCGCATGAACGTGTCGGCCGTGCGCGGGTCGACGAAACCGTCCATCTCCCGCATGAGCGCCTCGGCTGTCGCCGTCGCTTGCTCGTCGGCCAGGGTGGCCTCGATAGCATCGAGGTCTTCGTTGGAGGCGTCGAGCAGCCGTTGAGCTGACGTGCCTCCGCGGAAGCATTCGACGAAAGCGACACAGAAGTGCGCCCATCGCACGATGAGAGCATCGTCCAGCGTGCCATGGAAGCGCCGAAACTCGAGCGTGCCGTAAGTGGTAAGCCGGCGCAGATTGAGGGAACAATGGCGCCCAATGGCCGTCGCGGGCGTGCCAGCAGCGCGCCCGAAGAGTCTCTCGCGCTTGGCGGGCTCGTCGAGCGCGCTAAAGCCATCGGAGCGCCCAACGGCGTGCACGGCGCGCACAAAGGTTGGGATATCGTACGTGGCGGGGTCGGGGGCGGCGGACGACCCCTGTTCCCATGCCTTCTCATGCCACGCAAACTCGGCGCCGGTCGCATACATCGGCGCCATGGACGGCTCGCGCCACATCCAAGGGCGTGCGAATCGGGCGGTGACACCGTCGAAGCGGGTCCAAGCGAGGTACACGTTGAGCACCTCGAGGTGGCTGAGCGTGTCGCCGCCCGCTGTGGCAGATCCGTTCGCCACGTTGACGTGCACGTGTAATGAGCAGCCACCATTGGCGGTGTCGGACAGCGCAGGCGCACCGGCGCCGAGGTGGCGAAGGACGCGAACGAAGCACGAGAGCTCGGCCGCGCCGCAATCACTGAAGCGCAGGGCGCCGCCAGCGGCGGGGGCGGGTGACTTGAACTCAGACTTCATTGTGCCAGGTCCTCCATGGTGCAGCCTAGCGATGAGCGCTCGACGCGCCGTGGCTGCGTCCGCACCGGCGTCCCGAGCTCCGGATCGCTCATCGCTGGCATCCCGCACCCTGGTCGCCGCCTCTGCAGCCGCCGCCTCTGCGGCCGCGGCCTCTGCGGCCACGACCTCCTCGGCCACCCGTGCCGCGACTCGCCGCGAGGCCACCATCACGTGATCATCGACCTCGTGAGTCCACAGTGCGCAACGTGCGAGCATTCGGTGAATGAGCTCCGCCGTCTCTGACACCTCAGCCGTCGCCGCTGCGAGCTCTGCGGCCTCAGCCGTCGCTCCGATGCGATGGAGCATGGCGTGGACCTCCTCCTGCTTCGTGAATGCGCCACTCACCTCCGGCTGCGGTGCGAAGGTGAGGAGTTCCATCTCGATCCCCACCCCGCGGCTCGACAAGTAGCGCAGCGGTAGGCTGCTAGCCAGCCGATCAGGAGAGAGCAGGCTAGACGCGCTCGGCACGTTCGGCAGCGTGGCGGCGGACGAGGGGCTCGGTGGCATGGCGGCAGGCGGCGCGGTGAGGCCTTCGAGGCGCACAGGCGCGCGTAGGGGTGCCAGGCAGTGCAGATGGCGCGAGCCGCCGGGCCAGCTCAGGCGCGCGATGAAGACCGTGCCCGGCTGAGCGTCGGAAACAGCGAAACGGACGCTTAGAGGATCGGGAGGCCCGCGACCCTCCGCCGCAGCAACGATGGCGCCATGGTGGCTAACCGTAAGGCGCACCGGGCCGCCGCCCACTGCCTCAACCGTACTGAGCTGTCGCCAGTCCACGTGCACGGCGAGCTCATTGTGAACATCGAGGGCTTCGAGTGACGCTGGAACCGCACCACTCGTCAGCACGGGGTGCAACGGGTCGACCTGTCTCAGCAGCATGAGTCCCCAGGGCACCGAGCACGATAGCACAGGCGGACCAAAGTGGACGCTATGCCCGAATGCGATGGCGGACGCTGGCTCCTTGGCCTCGTGAGTCGCAATTTTCTCCGATGATGGAGAGGCGCGGCCAGTCTCGGCCTCGAGGAGCGCACGCATCATCAGAGCGCGGTCTGTTTCGCTGTCTGGATTGAGCTCGTCATCGTCGAGCCACATGTGAGGCAAGGCCGAGCGACGTGCTCGAGCGCGGCGTGCTGCTGCTGCTGTGAAACACACGACGCGCACACTCTCCGTCCAAGCACGCGCGGCGTGACAAGCAAGCTCAGGACGACGCCTTTAGGTCCCACGTTTACATAGGACGCAGCACAAACATACGTAGACGCTACACACGTACCAAAAACAGGGGACAGAATACAGCCAGCAGTCGTACATGGTATTTCTATTGCATCTCTCTCTCTCTACTAATGCTCGTGAGTATGTTTCGCTCCACGCCACGAGAGGGTGGCTCGCTACCCCAGTGTCTCTCTGGGACAGGTAAGGTGTAGCTGCTGCTTAGCCTTACCACCCTCTTGCTGTCGCTATGCGTCACCTCAGGCACGACGTCACTTTCCGTGCGAATGAAGGTCGCATCGGGGTCTGTGGCGCAACTCCTGCTCGTCGTGTTGTACAGCTGGGTCACCTCGGCTTCTAAGATGTTGATCTCTTTGGACGCCAACGGTTCCGTGGACAGGCCGACTAGCCGGAGGGCGTCGGCGAGGCACTTGTTGGCACCCTCGTTATCCTTCCAGCAGTTCTCGATCTGCATGTTTCCGTCAGTGTAGCTTTTCGACACGTCGGCGAACGTGTAGGGCGGGCGAGGGAAACTGCAGTCAAACTCTGTGCCGGGAGCAGTGAACCGTCGGAAGATGGAAAACTGCCGGTTACGCTCGTCTCGGGTGACTGTGAACGCTGCAACCTTGGGGTTCGCCTTCATCGACGCGAGCTCCTTTTTCCACGCCGCCATCGCCGCAACGTTACGCGCGATCGTGCACCTCGACGGAGCCTGGTTCGCAAGGTTCTGAGGGCCCGTATTGGCGTTGACCCACTGGGGGAAGAGCTTGAGAGTGATCGTGCACAGCGCGGCGGGGCAGACGTCCTCTGGCACGCTCGCGCAAAGATAGTCGCGGATGCGGATGAAGTACTCGGCCATGTCGTACGGCAGCCCGTCGTACAACGAGGGAGATTCGCTGATGAGCGTCGCGGCCGGCTTCATGCCTTTTGGTTTTGTAGACTGGAGCTGATGCATTTTGAGCGACAGCTGTTTGTTGTCTCTCTTCTGGAGGGCGCCAGTGTCAGCGCTGAAGACTGATTCAGGAAACGCGCACCCGTCGACCCTGCTCGACGACCACAGCCCACTGGGGTTCGCGAACGGCTCCCCGACGTCGAACATGCACGGGTGGGCGTTGAGCGCATCCCCTAAGTCCGTCGTGCCACTTCCGTGGTCAGAGACGATGACAAGCACCTGCGCGCGGACCGCCTTACTGGTGATGGGCGTAACTGGCAATGGACCAATAGATGGAGCATGCACGGGCTTTGGCGACGACGGTGCAGCTGCGGGGTCTGAGCTTGGTGTTGGTGCCGTCCCCGGCTCTTTCACCGGTGCCGGTGCTGGTGCCGGCGCGTGTGCTAGCCCCGGCTTGGGAGTTCCTGTCAACGAGAGAGCCTCGGGACTCTGCAGTGCCACGCCGAGGAGCACGAATAAGCCGACGACGAGCAGGGGCAGCAGCAGCAAAAAGTAAAAGAAAAGCGTCTGGCACCCGGACCACCCTTTCATCTCGGCCTCATTGCCTTTCGTGCCCGTCAGTGAGCCCTTGGACGATCCCTTGGGCCCGAGAAGCGAGGTGGCCTCACCCACGCCCAAAGCGCCCTTTTTGAGCTCGGCGAGCCCGTGGCCGACGCGAAGGGTGAAGGAGCGCGCCGTCCCTGTCGCCGCCATGGCCCGATTTGGTACGACTCCTGACAAACCTTTTTAGGGATGTGCACGCGCGCGCCGTTTCGGCGTCTGACATGGCGCGGGCGGTTCTTCCCCTCCCTTTGATCAGTCCATAAAGTCTTCGTAGACGAGCCCGCTCGCCGCCACGGCCCCCCGCCTGCGCCATGGCCAGCGCGGAGTCCTCCTCCCAGATGACCGGCATGGTTGCGCCTAAGTCTGATGAGAAGACGAACTAAGATGCGACATGAGCAGGCATCCGTTGCCAAATCTGCAAATCAATTCATTCTGGACCCACGTACAATCTGGTGAGGTGACAGTGCAGGCGCGGACTTGGAATTGAAATCCTGGAATTTCGGAATTGTAATCCTAGCCCCCTCGAAATTCCATGACG